>VMDO01010129.1:0-73277 GCA_007922755.1 Pedetes capensis
GACTCATGCCATGGTATTTTCAGTGGCATCATATGGTTGTGAAAGCTGGACATTGAACAAGAGAGACAGAAAAAGAATTGATGCTTTTGAACTGTGGTGTGGAGACGTCTATTGAATATACCATGGACTGCCAAAAGAACCAACAGATCTGTCCTAGAAGAGGTACAACCAGAGTGCTCCTTGGAAGCAAAAATGGCCACACTGCGTCATACATATTTCGCACATGTAGTCAGGAAAGAACAATTCCTGGAGAAGGACATCATGTTTGGAAGAGTGGCAGGTCAATGGAAAAGAGGAAAAC
The DNA here is from genome assembly GCA_007922755.1 of Pedetes capensis. Classification (NCBI taxonomy): domain Eukaryota; kingdom Metazoa; phylum Chordata; class Mammalia; order Rodentia; family Pedetidae; genus Pedetes; species Pedetes capensis. The sequence continues at coordinate 302 of VMDO01010129.1, forward strand.
CCTCCACCAGATGGATTAACACAGTGTCTGCAACAATGGGCTTAAACATAAATAAGATGGTTTGCCTGGCACAGAATTAGCAAGTGTTTCGATCTGCTGCACATAGGGTCGCTATGAGTCGGACTCGACTCGATGTATATATATATATATATATATATTTGTGGAAAACAAAGGAATGAAAGGAGAGAAGGAGGAACTCTAAGGGGTTTCATGGCTGGTAGCTGTGCAAACTTATGGCACTGTTGCATAAAGCAAGCAAACATGCTTAGGTCAACCCATGGGCTAGCCATTCCCAGATTGAGTCAGGGTATGGTGGAAAATGTAAGACAGTGTAAGTTAGGAAAAGAAAACAAGGCAGTAAGGCTATAACATTTCCTCCCTGCCCTGTCTCTTATGAAGGCTATTTGATGACAGTGGCAGTTATGGCAACATGGTCCCCCTGAAAATTCACTCTGGGTGCTGAGTGGTGCACTTGACCTTGGGTTTTAGGCATAGACTTCACTTTGTCAAAGCAGAACAACACTTTGAGAACAGAGAAACCATTTAATGGCCACACACACACACACACACACACACACACACACACACACCACTCTTGGATGACTTTTCTGAAACACTAAATTGGGTAATGAGCTAAGAAATATTTGACAGTGGAATTGTTCCCAAATAAAATCGCCCTTGGCAGAATGCAGGGCAGAATTTCTTTGCATCTTCTTCTTTCAAATCAAGACATAGTCATTTTTAATACCTCTTTTGTAAATATAGTTAATAAAAACAAAAGTATATTAGAATTTTTTTTCATTAAGGGCAAAATATCAGGAAACAATAGTTACTAGCTTCATGAGTTGATTGATCTACCTTTCTGGCCTGTGAGATGTCTTTTGTTTTAGATCATTATCTCAAAGAAGCACACTACTACTTAATATAATATCATTGCTCACCTTTTGAAGTGAGTCCTATATGTTGATCCCAGCCTCATACTTTCATAAAAACGACCTAGTTTGATTTTATATTTGCTCACTCTGCAGTTTATACTATTATGATAAAATACTTTATCCTTTCAGGTCTTGAACAACTGAGGTTCATAATTCCTTATGCATCCTAAATATTGACCAAGATTACTATTCCTGGATATATAATTTTTCTAGATAAATAACTCATGAATCCTTAACACTGGTTTTCAGCTCCCAGAAGAACAGATCACTTTTTCACTATTACACAATATATTTCTTATTGCTCAGGTAAACATAAAACCTAAAAATAAATCTTCGTCAGAATTACTTCCCCTATATTAAGAAAGCAAATATCCAGGGGGGAAAAATGATTAAATCTATTTAGCTTAGATGTAGGACTTCTGTTTGGTTAGAATTCTCTACCTTACTTTCACCTTAAGGTTTCTATGATTCTCTTATTCTTTTCCTTAATATCTAGCCAGCTTATTCCCTGTATACTTTCTACCCAGTCACTCTATCCCTCTAGTAACCAATTTGTCTCTATTTAGGCCTCATCAAAAACATCTACTGTGTTTCATAACCTAGGTTATTTGGATTTTCAATCACAAGTCAAATGAATCACATTTGTTCTATGTGGGTCAGTCAAAATTAAGTATAGAAGTCTCCAAGTAGCAAAATTGGTACTGTTCTATCTTATGATTGTGGAATTAAATTAACCTAAGTCTTAAGCACTGTATGTCTTTGGGCATTTTTTTTTACCACAAAAGCTGGGACAGAGCAAATATTCCACCCTCAGAGAAACTGCATAGATTTGATAACTTTGTCCTTATTCCTTTTGGTATTATTTAACAGAAGGACCATTGTTTCTCAAAGTATAGTCCCAGGACCAAAAGCATCAGTACCACTTCAGAACTTGTTAGAAGCACAAATTCCTAAGACCTAACCCATATCCTATGAGTTGGAAACCACAGTAGGTGGGAACTGACATCTATGTTATAACAAACCGTATAAGATATTCTCATGTAGTCTTAAATTCAAAACATTCTAAAATGGACAATTCAGATAGGTAACAAATATCTTGTGGTATACCAAGGTTTCTGGTTTTAATACTCACTTACTTCCATCATATTTACTTGAAATCACTCAGAGAAACTGTTATACTACATAAATAAAAAACCCCACAATACATAAGATGATCAGATGCTATTGTTAAATAAAATGTGTAATTGAAATTGATATGCTAGGGGAGGGAGAGAAAGAGAGAAGGAGAAAGAAGAGGGGAGAGAGAATAAGAATATCAGTGCAAAGGCAAAGAAAAATAAATTCCATACATGATGGAATCTCATTTTGTATCACATCCATGCTGCAAGTCTATTTTTAAAATTAAGAAGGAAAATACAGCTGGGTGCCATGTTGCACACCTGTAATCCCAGCGACTCAGGAGGTGGAGGCAGAAAGATCTTAAGTTCAAGGCCAGAGGTAGCCTGTGTAACAAGTGAACACCTGTCTCAAGAAAAATCACTTAAAAATCAGGAGGATGTGGGTGCAGCTCAGTTGCAGAGGACTTGCAAAGTACATTTGAGGCCCTAGGTTCTACCTCCAGTACCACATAAAAAGAGGAAGGAGGAGGAGGAAGAGAATGAGGAGGAAGAAAAATATAACATGAGGAGGCTCTTTTTTGCATTGTTGTTGTTAGGTGCTGTTGAGTCTAGTCTGACTTAGAGTGACCCTATGTAAAACAGAACCAAACACTACCCAACACTGTGCCATGCACGTAATTTTTTATTTCTGAGCCCATTATTGCAGACTCTGTGTTTCTTCTCATTTTGAGTTGTGGCACATCAGCAAATGGAGGTCCCAAGGGTTTTACTCCATTTCCATCATTAAAGTTGATTCTACTTTGAGGAAGGACTCTTCTCTAGTCATCTTTTAACTGCCTTCCAGCTTGGGGGGCTCATTTTCTGGCACTATATTTGACAGTAGCTTGCAGCAGTAGCACTGTGGCATCTGATCCCATCAGATCTCAGAAGCTAAGCAGGGTCAGGCCTGGTTAGTACTTGGATGGGAGACCACCTAGGAATACCAGGTGCCATAGGCTTGGGTGAAGGACCTGGCAACCCACTCCCAAGAAATAATCTGCCATTGAAAACCCTATGAATAACAGAGAAGCAAATAGCAATAATGTTTTGCCTGTTGGATGTAGGGCTGCTATGGGTCAGACACTGACTCAAGGGCACCTAACAATAACAACATATTTGACAGTGCTTCTCTGCTGTTCACAGAGTTTTCAATGGCTAATTATTTTAGGAGTGGGTTCCAAGGTCCTTCTCCCTAGTCTTTGTATGAAAGCTCAGCTGAAACCTGTCCACCATGGGTGGCCCTGCTGGTATCTGAAATACCAGGGGTATATTTTTCAGCATCACAGCATTATGCAAGCCCCCACAGCACAACAAGCTGACAGGGATGTGGGGTTTGTTGCATTAAAGGGCATTTAATTCTGGGACTCTAATAATTTTTAAAATATTATTTTAATCATTTATGACCATTTCTAAGTGCTTTAAAACACTTTTGAATGGAATTATTACTAAACCACTTAAAGAACATGGAAAATTAAGGGGTTTACCATCGTCATTACACTTGACACTGCACAAGCCCTTTTATAAATGGCCCCACTCTTCTTTCTACACAGGTAAGTGGTTGCACAGTTCATCATTGTTGGGCCTGTGCAGTACTTAAGGCAGAAGTGGTGCACTTGCCACTGAAATTTGCCCTTTGCCTTACAGAGTTGCAGAGAAATTTCTTCCCCATCATCATGAGCCTTATTTCAAGGTACCCCTGGCAATTATGTAGTGCGAGTAGTCCTCATAAATGGAATGTTAATGGAAGAGATGAGCCTCATTTCTGATCTTATACAGAGGACAAAGATCCTAAGGATATATTGGAGATACTAGATTAGACAGACTGGCAGAAAGATGTGGCAATCCATTCCCTAAGCAATCTTGAAACAATCAGCCATTGAAAACCCCAAGAGGGTCACTATGAGCAGGACCTAACTTGACAGCACCTAACAACAACAACAACAACAATAGATTAGACAGAGACTACCCAAATCGTCAATAGCAGAAAGCCATATTTTTAAAGAAATGCCAATACTGGATTCCTAAGTGAATGAGAAACATTTTTGATTATGGTAAGCCATTGAACTCATGGAGTTTATTTTTTGTAGTAGCTTGGATACATCAATTAATACAGGATTATATAACCCTTATTAATGGACAAATTCCATTATCTCAGATCATAAAATGTTATAGGCGTATAGAATGTTAGAAAATTTAAAAGAACATCATAAGCAAAGAATCAATTTTATCCCTAATTTTAAAAAGATGAAATTGAGAAGAACTTTGGGAAGTACCTTGAAATCCTGCAGATAGTCAGTGGAATAACTTGAGATCCATTTCATTGCTGTTGACTAATACCCCAGAGATCTCAACATGCCTGGTTGACTCAGTTCTCTGATTTGGTAGACAGAAACCCATTTAATTTAGAGTAAGCATTGCCTAACATAAATAGGATCAGCTAAGTTCACTTAAATGTTATAGTCATCCTGAAGAATTCTGCTATATTCTTATATCTGTAGGAGTTTTCAGTGCTACTAATTAATTTGAGCCAATGACAGGACACAATGATTTCAAATGCCAGCTCTGTAATGAGAAATAATAGTACTGGAATATGATGCTATTGTGAGGATTAACTACAAGGTATAATATAGACGTAGTACATACCTGGCTCCTAAATGACAATTCATAAATACAAGATCTTAGTTACTCTTCCCCTCCCAGTGGGCCAATATTATAATCCAAAGTGTATCATGGTCTGTACTTTTTGTTCTCTCTCTCCACATTCAATACCAAATTTAATTTTCTAATAAGCAAAAATGTGTTTTTGTTGCTTTCTGTCATGGGGTTTCTGGGGGGAAGACTCTGTAAGATTTAAAACAGATTGCCCCTGAGCACTACTTTATTCTTTGTGATTTCTTACCAGGTGTTTTCTTTCCTGATGTTCTAGTGATGGGAATATCTTCCACTGTGGCTCTCATCCACCCCTCTTTCCATCCCTCTTGCTTTCTCTTTTTTTCTATTTTCAAATGTTGTTTTCATTCTGATGCTTCTCCTCTCTTATTTTCTGTGTCTTTTGGGGGGTTGATATATTTTATTGTGATAAAATAAGCTTAACTTATGAATTTATGTTTTAATCATTTTAACTGTACCAACCAATGGTATTAAGTGCATTCCCATTGCTGTGCAACCACCACTTACATCCATCTTGTTTTTTTCATCTTCTCAAGCAAAAATTCTGTACACATTAAACAATAACTCTCCATTATCTAGTCTTCACACCTACTCCTGGCAACCATGATCCTACTTCAATCTCGGTCCATTTCTTTAAACATACAGCATTTCCTTCTAGAATGGTTTTATGATTTGCAGAAAGTTTCACAAAGAATTTCCATATGTCACACTCACTTGTTCTTATGATTAACAGCTTATATTAGTGCATTTGGTACAATTAATAAACCAATATTTGTACCTTATATTAATTAAAGTTCATCCTTTATTTGTATGTCCTTAATTTTGACCCATAGTCCTTTCTCTGTGCCATGATCCCATTCAGGATGTTGTACTACATTTAGTGCTCATATCTTCTTAGGGTTTCTATACAGTGTTAGGCTTTCTTTGTTTTTGATGGCATGGACAGTTTTGAGGAGTACTTGTTAAGTATTTTGTAGAATATCCCTCAATATGGGTATATTTTTTCATGATTAGACTGTGGGTTTGGGAAGAAAGACAACATAGACAAAGAGCTATTTTCTTTTTCTTCTTTCTTTTGTGTCCTTTTCTTTCTTTTCTCTTTCTCTCTTCTTTTCTCTTCCTTCCTTCCTTCCTTCCTTTCCTCCTCTTTCTTTCTTCCTTTCTTCTTTTCCCTTTCTTTGCTTTCCTTTAGTGTTGGGGATGAAACCCAGGGACTAACTGACCCCCAGTCCTAAAAGTGCCATTTCATCCCATTCTATCAGAGGTACACACAATCAACATGACTTGCTCCTGATGACATTCCCTTTGGTCACCTACATGAGGCACTGTGTGGCAGGCTTCTGAACTATGGAGTTTTTCTTTGTGTCTCCCCTTTTTAGAGTGTACTTTCTGGAAGACAGTTGCTAGGTGGCAGGTACATTTCATCTTTTTGAGGGGGGTTATATGAATCAGTTACTTGGGATTCTTCTATATGGGAAAATGGGTGTTCTTTCAAAAAATTTATTTTTTTCATTGATTAATAGTAATGTATCTTCATAAATATGTACCTTATATTCTGTTGTGTAAACCAATTTTACATTGTTTATTTTGTTGCTTAAGTTGTTCCTGCTTTGACCACAGAGAGCTTTTTCACTTGGCTCCTGTGTCCCTTTGGCATAACTTTATTGCTTTGCTTTTGAGTATTTCCTGAAACTATTAGATGTTGTTGTTGATAGGTGCCCTAGAGTCATGTCCTACTCATAGCAACCCTCATAGGGTTTGCAATGGCTGATTGTTTCGTGATTGCCTCAGGAATGGATTGCCACATCCGTCTCCCATTTTTGTGGTGCTGGAAACCAAACTCAGGAGCTCAGAGACTGTAGAGTGGTGCCCTACTAACTGAGCTAAATCCCAGCCCTGGAAATTGTTAGATACTCCAGGCTTATTTTACAAATTCCCTTCCCCCACTCTAGAATCAGCCATTTCTCCTAAGAGAATGGTATTAGAAACCCAGATCAGGAGGCTGGATGTACTCATATACTCCTTCACACGAAGGTATTATGGCTTCTAGGTCCTCTTAGGGAAAAGAGTTTGGAAATGTAGGTGTATGTATACATGAATCTACACACACACACACATACACACACACACACACACACACACATCTATAACTGTTTCTACATTTATCCATGTGTATCTATATTAAACTAAATATCATTTCACACTGATGTCTACAACTATAGTCCATGAACACACTGATCATTCTATCTTCCTTCCCTTAATTGATAAATATTCATTACAACAGTGAGAAACTTTATTCTACTATCTGCAATGCAATTGTTCACTTTCAGCTTATGTACAGTGGTCTTAGAAATGGAACCCATGACCCATAGGAAACAACTTTATTGATAAGAGTGCAGATCTTTTTGCTTCTAATTTCATAGATTCTATTCATTTCAAAAGTTACCTAAGTCAGAAACTTTCTCCCCAACTCCTTGTAGTAAAGTTGTTTAATGTATTTGTAAAACAGTTAATTCTTTTGTCACAATCTGCATTATATTTTAAGATCCACTTGATGTTGTGAATATATATATATATATATATATATATATATATATATATATATATATGAATATATATATATATTAAAATCTGAATACACTATGTTTCATTCTTGGTGCTGCAAAGTTCTATGGATTTTTATAAATGAATATACCTACTATTTCAGAGCCTACAGGCTTAGTCCTGTGGCATCTGATCCCATCAGATCTTGGAAGCTAAGCAGGGTTGGGCCTGGTTAGTGCTTAGATGAGAGACTGCCTGGGAATGCCAGGTGCTGTAGGCTTGGGAGATGGATCTGGCAACCCACTCCCAAAAATCAATCCACCATTGAAAACCCTATGAGCAGCAGAGAAGCACTGACAATAGTGTTTCTTCTGTTGTATGTAGGGTCACTATGAGTGGGGTACTGACTTGACAGCATCTAACAACAACAACAACAGCTATTTCAGGACATACAGCACAGTTTTGCCATCCTAAAAATATCTAACATTCTTCATCTTTCAATTCCCTATACCCTCTGGCAACCATTGATCTCTTTACCATCTCCATGACTTTGCCTTTTTCAGAATGATATACAATGGAAATATATAAGTAAGACACAGCCTTTTTAGGCTAACTTATTTCACTGAGCAATACGCATTTGAGTTCACCAAGGTCATTGTCTGGTTTGATACCTAATTGCCTTTTATCACTCAATAGTATTCCACTGTATATTGCACAATTTGTTTAACCATTCATCCATTAAAAGATATCTTGTTTGCTTCCAGTTTGGGCCAATTATGAATAAAGCTTCTACAAACATTTGCGTGCAGGGTTGTTTTGGAACATGAATTTTCAATTTTTATCTAGAAACACAATTTTTAGATCATATCATAAAAGAATCTTCAGTTTTATAAGAAATTATCAAGCTGTCTTCCAATGTGAGTATGCCATTTGCATTCCTACTAGTAATGAATAAGAATGGGTGTTGCTGTGCATTTTTTTTCGGCAACAGCCACTATCATCTTTTCTTGATTTGCCATTTTGGTAGTATATACTGATTGTGCATGGGGTTTTAATTTGTATTTCCCTTAGGATTAATGATATTGAATACTTTTTCATATGTGTATTGATCACCTCTGTATCTTGTGTGGTGTCTCTTCAGGTATTTTACTAATTTTTTATTAGATTGTTTATTTTCTTATTGTTGGGTTTTAAGTACTCTTTGTTTATTATGGATATAATTCTTTTATTAGAAAAGGGAAAATCTCCTAGCCTATGTCTTTTCCTTTTGTTTTTATAATGATGTCTTTTGTGTAACAAATAGTTTTCATTTAACTGAAGTTGAATTTATCAAAGTTTTCTTTAATGGATATTTTGGGTGTTATATTTAAACTCTCATCCAGAAATCCAAAATCCCACAAACTTTCTCTTTTTTTCTCTAGAAGTTTTATTCATTTGCATTTTACACAAATGTCTATGACTCATTTTCAGCTACCTATGACTCATTTTGAGTTAATATTTTGTGTGAAGTATGAGGCCTGTGTCTAAGTTCATATTATTTCCTATGGACACTCATTTGTTCCAGGACTATGTGTTGCAAAGACTATACTCTCTCCACTAAATTGTTCTTGCATCTTTGTGATAACATTTATTTATGATACTTACATGGGTTTATTCCAATCTATATGCCTATTCTTTTACCAATACCATGCTTCCATTGTAGTTATACAGAAAGTCTTAAAACCACATAATGTGATTTCTCCAGCTTTGTTCTTTCATTTTATATTGTATTGAATATTCTCCTTTTTCTTTTCTTTATACTAGGAGATTGAACCCAGGTTCTCACACATGCTTTGCAAGTGCTCTACCATTGAGCTGCATCCTCAGGTAATTTTTTACTTGTCATTTTGAGATAGAGTCTCTTTGTAAAGGCTGCCTCTGGTCTTGAACTTTCAATCCTCCTGCTTCCACAGGCTGAGTCCCTGAGATCACAGATGTAAGCCCTGTACCCAGCTATTCTCAGTTTTTGCATTATCGTACTAATTTTAAAGCAAGAGTCCCAATATGTAAAAAAAGTAACTTGCTAGAATTTTGCTTGGGATTGGATTGAACCTATATTTTACTTTTTCTTTTCTGTGAAGTACTAGAATGTTGAACCCAGGGCCTCATGCAGACTAGGCAAGTCGTCAAACACTGAGCTCTATAGTCAGCATCTATTTTATTTTTTATTTTGAGACATGGTCTCTCTAAATTGTGCATGCTTCCTCTAACCTAAAACTTGTGAACCTCCTATCTCTGCCTTTGGAGCCACTGGGTTCACAGGCATGCACCATGGCACCTGGATTGAATCTATAATTTAATTTTGAAGAACTGAAATCTTCAAAATATTAAATCTTTCCATCCATAAACAAAAATATATCCCAGTTTCCTTAGATCTTGTTTGACTTCTTTTATCAATATTTTGTAGTATTCCATATATAGTTCACTGACATATCATGTTAGATTTATCCTCAAGCATTTCTCTTTTTGCTGCTATTTTAAATAGAATACATTTTATCAAGTTCTACTTATTCATTTTTATAATACAGAAAAACAGTTGACATTTGTACATTGATCTTGAATCCTGCAATCTTGTTCAAGTCATTCTTTCCAGAAGGAATTTAAGACAGATTCTTGGAAGTCTCCCACATAAAAAATCATATCATCTGTACATGCAGACATTCTTACTTCATTTCATATGAATCTTTTTCAAGTATTGATTGACTCTCTTCCTTTTCAAGTGGATCATGGGCAATACTTTTGCCATAACCCATTCTAATCCCTGTATTTCCTCCTTCTCAGAATATTAACCTTCCAGCCAGGCATGGTGGCACACACCTGTAATCCCAGAGGCTCGGGAGGCAGAGGCAGGAGGATTGCAAGTTCGAGACCAGAGGCAGTCTGCGTAACTTAGCAAGACACTGTCCGAAAAAAAAGTAAAAAATGGGCTGAAGGTGCAGCTCAGTGGTCCAGCAATTGCAGAGCATGCAAGTGCAAGGCCCTGGGTTCAACCCCCAGTACCACAAAAAAAAAAAAGAAAAAGAAAAAGAAAAGAATATTAATCTTCTGCCCAGTCTTACAAATCCAGCTTGTCACATTTCCCCAGCTTACTTACCTCCTCTTTAACAACTACCATTATCATTCAATTTTGAATGCCCTAACTTGCCCATCCTCAATAACAAATGCTACTTATAAGTAACCAAGTTGTTCTCTTACATTCCTCCTCTCCAAACACAATCACGACACTGCATTCATTCACTCATCTCCTCTGACCACAGAATTGCAAGTTGAACATGAACAGTAAAGACTTTATAGAAAAAAAATCTGGCAATAATTGCACAGTTTTTCTGAAAATGCTGTCAGTGGAACAATGAGATTAACCCGGGTAACTTATGCCTTCCATCAAGACCAGCTGAAAGAAATAAGCACTAGCAAAGATCCTTTAAACAGAATTTTGACTGTAAGTATATCATTATAAGATAATAGCCTGAGATCCTGTTTTGTTGGTGATATCTTCACTGCTTCCCAATTCTCCTTGTCGTCACCTATCTAATCTTTCCTTCTCACTTCTTTACTGTCTCCTTCTTCTGGTTCCTCTGAACTGCGTATTTTATTTTCTGTGCTTTTTTGTTTCCTGTGTCAATGATTCTATTGAATTGAACTATTACATAAGGGAGTATTTAACAGTGCTTTGTATGTACATATTTACATGCGGATGGATAAACAGATATGTGTGTACATATAAGTCTTTTAATGCTGTTTCTTCACTTTGAATAAAATTGCTTAGGGGTCAAAAAAATTTCCATTTCTCATTTCTCTGAAATCCGTATACAATCAGTTACGTTTAGTTGATTGATTTCCGCTTTGAAGCAAAGATATTGCCCTATTTTTAGCATTAACTGGGGAAATAAAACAAGTTGCTAAATATGAATTAAGGTATTTTAGTCCAGCTTATAATCATAATGAATGTGTATCAGTTAAGTTTAAGTCCATCTCTAAGTAAAAAGAAAGGCCAAAATAAGAGTTGCTTAGACAGAATGGAGACATACTTTTCTCCCATGTAAAATAAGCCTAAAGTTAGAATTCTAGGCCCAGCAGGCCTGCATCAGAAAGTTGTTGGGGTTTCAGCTTTTTCTGTCTGGCAGTCTCTCAAACCTTAGCATGCAGCATCTACCTTATGGTAGAGATGGGTACTCAAGCACAATTCCTGCTGGCAACATTTCAGCCTGCAGCCATGAGGGAAGGATAAAGTAGCACATGCCTCTCTCTCTAAGAAAATGTTCTGAAATTCTGACAGGCTTCTGTTTTAGTCTCATAGGTTCACCTAACCGCAATGGATACTTGGAAGTATAAAGGGTGAGTAAATACTACATCAACTGCTATCAGGCTTCTTCTATCTAGAGGATGTTTTATAGTAATTAGACAAGCATTTGCTGAAAGACAAAGAAGCCATTGAATGGTAATGTACTATGACCTGCTTCCTAGATTTCTCAGCTCCACAATATCATCTCTCAGTCATGACTATAAACACCTCTTCCCAATAGAAATTTGAGCAAAACATCCATACATACATCATTCCCCCAAATACTCCCAATCATTTTTCCTGTGACATGATTTAATATCTTACATGTAGCTGAAAGCAGAGAATATCAGAAAGATGTCTATCTATGTTTTATTGAGTTGGTAGATGCCCAACCATTCCAAGAGGTTGCATACAAAGAGGCACCAATGCTGCTGAAGGACAAAGTGGAAGCTGCCTTGAAAGAACTGGTGAAACACAAGGCTCCAGGAATTGATGTGATACCAATAGAGATGTTTCAACAAACAGATGCAGCACTGGAGGTGTTAACATGTTTATGCCAACAGATTTGGAAAACAGCTACTTGGCCAACTGACTGGAAGAGATCCATATTTGTGCCTATTCCCAAAAAAGGGGATCCAACTGAATGTGCAAACTATCGGACAATATCATTAATATGGCACACCAGCAAAATTCTACTAAAGATCATTCACAAGCGACTGCAGCAGTACATAGACAGGGAATTACCGGAAAATCAATCAGGATTCAGAAGAGGGCGGGGAACTAGGGACATCATTGCTGATGTCAGGTGGATATTAGCTGAAAGCACAGAATATCAAAAAGATGTCTATCTGTTTTATTGACTACGCAAAAGCATTTGATTGTGTGGATCATAACAAATTATGGATAACACTTCGGAAAATGGGAATACCAGAACACCTAATTGTGCTCATGAGAAATCTGTACGTGAACAAGGAGGCAGTTGTTCGAATAGAACAAGGAAACGCTGAGTGGTTTAAAGTTGAGAAAGGTGTGTGTCAGGGCTGTATACTTTCATCCAATCTCTTCAATTTATACACTGAGCAAATAATCCGAGTAGCTGGACTTTATGAGGAAGAACGCGGCATCAAGATTGGAGGAAGACTCATAACAACCTGCGTTATGCAGATGACACAACTCTGCTTGCTGAAAGTGAAGAGGGTTTAAAACATTTGCTGATGAAGATCAAAGATCATAGCCTTCAGTATGGGTTATGACTAAACATCAACAAAACAAAAATCCTTACCACGGGGACAGCATGCAACTTCACAATAAATGGAGAAAAGATTGAGGTTGTCCAAGATTTCGCTTTGTTTGGCTCTATAATCAACACCCACAGAAGCAGCAGTCAAGAAATCCAAAGACACATTGCTCTAGGAAAAGCTGTGGTAAAGGATCTCTTTCGAGTATTGAAAAGCAAAGATGTCACATTGAAGACAAAGGTGCATCTGACTCATGCCATGATATTTTCAGTTGTATCATATGGTTGTGAAAGCTGAACATTGAACAAAGAAGACAGAAAAAGAATTGATGCTTTTGAATTGTGGTGCTGGACACATCTATTGAATATACCATGGACTGCCAAAAGAAGCAACAAATCTGTCCTAGAGGAAGTGCAACCAGAGTGCTCCTTGGAAGCAAGAATGGCCAGACTGCGTCTTACATATTTCGGACATGTAGTCAGGAGAGATCAATCTCTGGAGAAGGACATCATGTTTGGGAGAGTGGCAGGTCAATGCAAAAGAGGAAAGCCCTCCACCAGATGGATTGACACAGTGTCTGCAACAATGGGCTTAAATATAAATAAGATTGTTTGCCTGGCACCGAATCGGCAAGTGTTTCGATCTGTACATAGGGTCACTATGAGTCGGACTCGAATCAACGGCACCTAACAACAACAACAACAACAATGTGGCTTCTTATGGACATAGGTCCTTTTTATCTTCTAGTCACTTGAAACTAAAATATACCTGAAATTTCTTCATAGAATTAAATTGAATTTTACTGAAAACTGCTCATCCTTCTTATAGTTCATCTTATTTTTAAGACTTACATCTTTCCATTGTAATAGTACCAATACAAATATCCCTAAACAAAATTGTAGGGAAAGTAATATTTTGACAGATAAACCCACCCATTTATTTATTTATTTATATTTATTTATTTTTTGATTTTATTGATTGATTGATTGCAGTATTTAGGGATTGAATCCAGATCTCATCCCTGAGATTAAACTCCAGCCCCATTTTAATTTTTTTTTATTTTTATTTTGAGACAGGGTCTAGCTAAATTGCACAGGCTGCCTCTGTCTTTGAACCTGTGAGCCTCTTGCTTCAGCCTCCCAAGTCACTGAGATTACAGTCATGTGCCATGGAACTCAACTTCCATTCGTGTCTTCTGATGATTTTAATTCCCCTAATACAGCCACATTCCCACTTTACCAGCAAATAAACTAGTTATCTGTATCCACTCTTAGTGCTACCCAGCTAAATGGAGTTGTCATGAAAAATAGTCCAAAGAGATATAAAAACATACATGGAATATTAGAGATACCATCTAGCTCTGATCAGATTCTTTGTTCATTCCCTCTCCTGCCTTCTGGTTTGCTTTTAGTCCTGCTCATGAGACTTCACACCTATGGTTTCTTTGCTAGTGAGCTAGTATTATTAGAATAAGATACCTACCTTCTAAAACTCCCTCCCCCAATATTTTGAAAGACATTGCAAGACAAGAGAGTGTATGCCTTTTTTCTACCTACAAATTCTAGAATTTTAATTGTACAAAATCCTTGCTCTAACATTCTCATCTTTCATTCCATAAATAGCAAACTCCAGAGGTAAAACACATTTGTTTCTCCTAATCAGCATCCTTTCTTGTTTATAGCTTTTCACAGGAGCCCTTTTGGAGCTGCTTTAATGTTTAATATGTAAGCTAAGGCTATCCTGGGAGCCTGGGGTATTTATTTCCATAGTTTCTACATTTAGTACTTGGCTTTGTGTATAGTCATCTTTCTTCTACCCCACACATGGTTTAAAGTACCATTTTTCTTGGAATTGGGTATCTTCCTCCAGTCTCTCAAGCCAGCTAGCTTTCCATGGACCTCTCTGTCATGGAGCTCCAAGTGACAGAGCTCCACGCCACAGAGCTGTGGATTTGCTCTTTGAGTTCTCTTTAATGTGATTCCTATCTCTTTGATATCTTCTGGAAAGGAAGGCAATTGCCTTTTTGAAATGGAGACAGTCTTCCAGGGACAGAAGTACTGTTGCTACTCTCTTTGGGATTTCAAAGGCAACTGTTGAATGCAATTTGAGCTTCTGGGATAGTGGAAGACTTTTCATCCAAAACTGTCAGTGGATTTATTTAATGGCTCATTGAAAAGTGAATATTAGTTTTGTTTTAAAGCAGATTAAATATTCTGGGACAGAATTTTGCTTGTCACTACCTTGATTAATGTAACAACAAAATAGAAGATCAAGGAGGTAGGCGTTTAATAGTTTAAATTATAATTGATGATTATTTGGGGGAAAAGTACAATATGGGCTATGTCAACTAAAAAGGAGAGAATGTTAGGAAGCAGTATAAATTAAACCTTTATTAAACAAGGGGCCTTGTTCTGGCACACTTCTTTTGTACTTAGTTCTCATGACAGAACAAGAACAAGGTCAACAAAACATTTTTAAAATGTTAAAATCATAGTTATTAACTACTCAAACCTTGAAAATCAGGTTTGCTTAATTATCTTTATCATGGGTAGGCCTGTCAGGAGGAGGTATGAGGGACAGAATTGTAGGGACAAGTAGACACTGAGGGAGCAAAACCAAGGAAGGAATCTGATAGCAGGAAAAGGTGGAATTAGTTTATTTGGGCCTGTGGTTTGGGGTGATATTTCAAATAATTTTACTATCTCTGTCTTTATAATGGCATGCAGTTATATGCAATAAGCTTTCTTTTAAAAACGTAATAGGGATCGAAGATGGGGTTCAGTATTAGAGCTTGAATTGTATGCATGATGCCCTGGGTTTGATCTCCAGCACCAGAAAACAAAAAGTAATAGAAGACTGGAACACCTTTAAGCCTCTTTTCATAATTTTGTATCTTGACATAATCCAATATAAAATGGGAATATCCTTGGGTTCTCCTTTATGCCAGGACCCTTCCGAGCATCACTGGCCTCTTATGGGTACAAACCAATGCATCTTCCCTCTTCTGCTGCTTTAGATGATTAAGGAAGATGCATTCAAAAATTTGCCCAAAATTGAGCAGAGGGGAAATGGTGATACTATGAAAAGAAAGTCATCCTTACTTTCAAAATGCCTTTACTCTCTTTTATGCTTAGAAAAGGTTTAGGGAGCGATCTGGCTTCCGCCCAGTACACTTTCATGTTCCCAACAGATGGATGGATTTGAATGGGGTGTATGTGTAAGGAAACTCCTGTCAGCTGCTCCCACTTTCCCCACTCTCCAGTCCCACACATTTGTCAAGGTCTGGAGTCATGTTGGTTGTCACTTTGGTGGGGTGCTACTGGCATCTAGTGGGTAGAGGATAGCCCCTATACCAGGTGGAGGTCAGTGTACTGATCAGGAAAGGGATCTGGTCAGGCTGCTCACATCATCTGCAACTCGAGGCTTCCAATTTCATAGTCCTGAGGAAGGAGACTGTGGCTCATTCATAGTACATAATCAAAAATAAATTCCTTTTAAAAAACAGGAATGATGAATTTTGGCATTCCTTTTAGGCTGAGAATCATTTAAGTAGTGTTCATCAAGAACATCAATGTTCTATACCCATGACTTGTTCCGTAACATGAATAATATATGCCCCCTGATCCCCTTCCTCTCCAGTGCTGGGAGTGAATCCAGGGACCTGTGCATGCTAACCACATGCTCTACCATTGAGCTAAATCCCCAGCCTCTGTATAATATCAATTAAGGATACCAATGGATGAAAATACAAAGGGAAATAGAGAGTAAAACAAAGCAAAATTTCCAACTGCAACCATTTCACATCCTTCAAATGCATCCACAGCAACACATAAAAAGACCCAGAGCAAATAGCACAGCTTGTTGCTTCTTCCTAGTAAGGCATCATGAAAAGTGATTAAAAAAAAAGCAGACTTTGACAGTTTTGAATCTTTTTTTGCTTTTCCAAACCTCAAAAATTATGGTGAGTATACAGTGAACCAAGAATACTAAAAAATAATTGTCAGTTTGGTTAGAGCAGTTTTTGTTTTTAATTGCCAAAGGTCCTCTTTGAAAAAAGAAAGCAGAGATCATTAAGGGGCATAAACTCCTTTCAGCATGCCAAATCTGTACCGACTCTGCCCATTTTACCAAGCTTTATGTCCCTTCTCCCCCTCACTGTCTTGAATGTTCAAACATTTGCCTGCGGCAGATCTTTCCCCTCCGCCTCACACATGCATTCCTATGAAAACCAGACAAAAGGAAAACAGACAAGTTCAAGTCAATTGCCTTAGAGGGACATACCACCTGGTTTTCATTGGGCTTAACAAGATTTAGTTTAAGATCTGGTTATCCCTGCCTGTGTGGGCTCAATCCAGTTGGGTTTGGGCACCAGAAGAAGACACACTGCAGAGGATGTTTTAGGAAAAGAAACGATGGTTCATCTTGGTTGTCAACTTGACTGGATTTAGAAACACCTAGAAAATTGGTAAAGTACAATTCTAGGTAAATTGTGAAGGTATTTATAGGGATGATTGGCATATGGGCCAAACTGAGTGGGAAGACCCACCCCAAATGTGAGTGGTACCATCCAATGGACTGGGGGCTCAGATGAACAAAAAGTAGGAGTGGGAATATCATACATGTGTGCAATTTGACTCTTCTTGAGCCGGTGCCTTTTTTGATGCTGCCATCATCTGTGGACATCAGACTCCAGATTCTTCAGCCTTTGAAAATGGACTTGTATCAGTGGCCCTCCAGGGGATTCCAGCCCATCAGCCTCAGATGAGTGTTGTATCATTTGTCCATCTTTTTCTGAGACTGCAGCTGCTCTGGACTGAGAAGCTACTTGTTTTCCCTGGCTCTCTAGCCTGCAGACAGCCACTGTGAGGCTCTTCAGCCTCTGATCATGTTAGCCAACCTAATAAATCCCCTCTTTTTATTACATATATATTCCATCGGCTCTGTTCCTCTGGAGAACTCTATACAAGAGGGAACTAAGTAAGGAGGAGAGAAAAGTGTAAGGATTTATAAGGTCTCTAGTGGGTGGCTAGTGTAGATGTACCACAGTGCTAGGATTTGAGGCTGGAAAGGAAGAGTGAGGCTACAAGGAGCTCAAAGGCTGCCAGAAGCCTAGAGGAACTTGGGTGTGAAATCGCAAAATAATAAAGGACGCAGATGTACACAGATAAATCCAAAGCATCACGCAATAGAGAAAGGAAATTTTAGCTCAGACCCCATAAATAGAGTGACTGTTCCCACCCAAAGGAGTAGAATAAAATGTTCCCTTTTGTACTTGTGTGCAAAGAAGGTGGACTAAGGACATGGTGCCCAGTTGGCTCAAACTGCGAGACCAAACAAACCCACAAAATCCATCTCTCGAGTTGGTTAGTAAGGCTGGAAGCAAGCATCTGGCAGTGTATCCTGGAGGCAAGTCAAGCCTCTTTATGGGCTGTACTTGGAGCATTTACAGATTGAAAGAAAAAGAATTAGGATCAAGATCCCCAAACAAAACAAACATCAGCAACAACAAATAACCCTTGCATCTAGCAGCCTGGAAAAGAAATGGCATGAGGTTTCACAGAAGAGAGTCAACAAAACTAGGGCAGAGCAGAGTGTAGGTTAGGTCATAGTAGCAATGAGCAGCTTCTCCTATTTGACATTGGCCAATTTCTCAAGACATTGGAATTGGGACTTGGTAGCAGAATCCTATGGTATAGTATGATGACTCTGTGGTTGGTAGTGTGTCCTAAGGGGTTGGGGTTTAACTCAGTTGGTAGAGTGCTGTTCTGCACTCTCTGAAGCCCTAGGTTTGATCCACAGTACTACAAAAATAGGAGAAGGACCTGGCAATCCACTCCCAAAGCAATCCTGAAATAAGCAGCCACTGAAAACCCTATAATAGCCCAGAAGCACTAACATAATGCTGGGCATGGGACAGTGTCGTAGAGTGTTTTGTTCTGTTGTATACAGAGTAGCTATGTATTGGACCTAGCTCCATGACACCCAACAACAACATTGTGTCTTAATTACAGATTCCTAAAACATCTGTAAATGTCATTGTTTTGAGTTTATTTTGTTTATTCATTTTCAATAATCTTGTAGCCTGCAGAAGTCCCTGGTATAAAGAAACATTTAAGACACTGATAAATCAGATATGTGAACTAGGGGAATTGTGCCTCAGTTGTAATTAAGATAACCAGGCAGGGAGATGCCTGAAAAAATTTTGTCTCTGGAATGCTTTTTTCTAATTATGCATTACCACAGGCAAGAGAGACTAGAAGTACATGAAAAGTCTAGTTTTATAGACAAGATAAGAAAATGAATGAAATAATCATCTAAGAGTTTTAAAGGATAATTGTGGTGGTAATAAAATAATAAGTAGAGGCAGAACAGAGATAAATCTAAGGCCATGAATATAGTTTAAAATGGTTGTTCTCAAACTATGGGGCCCCAGACCAGCAGCATTAGCATCATCTGGGAACTTGTTAGAAATGGGCCCCATCCAAGACTTACTGAATCTGAATCTCTTGCCTTGGGGCATAGAAACCATTGTGTGTCTGTGTGTTAAGAGAAGAAGTTCTTTATGTTTTATTTTTGTTTTGTGGTGTAGAAGATGAAACCCAGGAGTGGAGCATGTTAAGCACACGTTCTGCCACTGAGCTATCCTCTCAGCCTAACAAGTCCTTGGGGATTCTGATGCAAGCCCTGGTTTGAGAAGTGCTGGTCTAAGGACTTGCAATGCAGTTCTGGATCTCATGGACCAGCAGCATGAACATTTTCTGGGAGCTGTTTATTGTTGGGTGCCATAGAGTCAGTGTCCAACTCATAGCGACCTTACGTACAACAGGCAAAACAGTATTATTGGTGTTTCTCTTCTTATTCATAGGGTTTTCAGTGACTGATAGTTTTTGAGGAGTGGGTTACTGGATCCTTCTCCCAAGCCTACAGCACCTGTTGTTCCCAGGTGGTCTCCCATCCAAGTACTAACCAGGCCCAACCCTGCTCAGCTTTGGAGATCTGACAGGATCAGATGCCATAGAGGTACAGGGGCAGGCAGGAGCTGGTTAGAAACGTAGACTCTCAGGACCTATCCTAGTCCTGCTGAGTCAGAATTAGAATCAGTTGGTAGCCAAAGCCTCAGGTTCTTGGTAGATACATTAAATTTGAAAAACTCACCAAGAGAAGCATAACAAGATCCTAAAAGAGGGTGTAGCTATGGGAATGAGGAGGTATAGGCAGAAGAAACATTTTGGGGAATTAGCGAACAGCATCTCCATCCAACACGTGGTTTATAATCCAGTGGTATAAAATTAAGCTTTGGATACACACATGGACTGAATTTACTGTCCTGTTGGGTGCTGAGGGCTCCTGGAGTCTCCTATTTTGAATAATAAAGATTTCATTTTGCTCAGTGGGTTCTCACATCAGTCTTTCTAATTATTCTCTTCCAAAAAAAGTGTAAATACATCTGAGCTGCTATATATAAAATCATTTATGTAGGATTTCCAATGAGGTTTTTTGTGTGTGTTTGTTTGTTTGTTGTTTGAGAATTAGACAGAGGTCAAATGGTGCCTGGAGAGAGGCAGAGAGAAGATGTACTAACAACAGATTAGATCCAAGTTCAGGGTTTCTGGGGGTTGGCTTCTGCTCAGGGCTACTTGGGCTTGCCAGAAACAGTTCAGCAATTGACACGAGTGCTAATGAGCTGGGAGAGGATGCTGCGAACTCACTCCTGGAAAGAAGGCAAAGTTCAGTCCAGGAGACAGAACCAAACAGGTGGGGACCACCTGTTCTCTCTAGCCACAGAATGCTTTACAAACTTCTTTCCTCTGCCAGCAACTAAGAAGACAGTGTCATTAATGATGAAGTGGAGAGTCAAGGAGAAGGAAATAGGGAGTTCATCTTTCTTATTTTGTTGTAATCAGGAGCTGATTACACTTCATCCCAGATTGTTGTTGTTGTTGTTAAGTGCCGACTTATAGAGACCCAATGTACAATAGGTGAACCACTATTGTCAGTGCTTCTCTGCTATTCATAGGGTTTAAAATGGCTGATTGTTTTTTGAGAGTGGGTTGTTGGGTCCTTCTCCCAAGCCTACACCATCTGGTGTTCCCAGGTAGTCTCCCATCTAAGTACTAACCAGGCTTGACCCTGCTTAGCTTCCAAGATCTGATGAGATTGAACACTGTGGTGGTAAGGCTGCAGGCTACACCCCTGATTACTGATTGGTCAATGAGTAAACTGCCTGCAGCCATACTGTCCTAGTGTCCCATCTCATCAGAACTTGGAAGCTAAGGAGGTTCAAGCCTAGTTAGTCCTTGGATGGGAGACCACCTGGGAATACCAGGTGCTATAGGCCTGGGAAAAGGACCTCGCAGCCCACTCCCCAAACAATCAGTCATTGAAAACCCTATGCCTAGCATAAAAGCATTGATATATTGCTGGGCATGGCACAATGTCAGAGAGTGTTCCATTCTGCTGTACACAGGGTAGCTACGAGTCAGAGTTGACTCTTTGGCACCTAAAAACAACAATAAGTAAACCAAAATATCTTGTTATTTATAAGCTCTAAGTTTTAGAAATTTGTATTCTTACTCTAAAACTTATATAAGGCCCACAATGCACTTCAGTGTCATTTGAAGTCTCCTTGTCACCTCAATGCAAAATGAGATGAACACCTTACTGTGTGCAATCTGTTGCTTTTCAAGTCTTCACAGAGCCAATCCTTTATAATCTTGGCCCTCCAGAGGAAGCAGAATGCTACTTCTCTCTGGTTGATGTCATTGAAGATGTTCTGTCTCACCAAATCTCTCTTTGCACTCTCGTGACCCAAAGGGAAGCAGTTAATTTCAGTGAGTTTCACCTCAGTAATTTCTTTCACAGATCTTGGCATTTGAATGGGTAGTTCCAAATGCTCGCTATACTACTTACAGGTTTGGGACCAAGGGCAAGTTATTTCACCCCTCTGGACCTCAGTTTCTACATATATAAAATAAATAGTTCTCAATCAGATTACCATGAATATGAAATAAGCTAATGAATGCAAAGGGCTTAGGGCAGTAACCAGCACATAACAGATCTTCATAGATGCCAGCTATCATTATTGTCAAATGTACAATTTCACTGTCATAAACTATTCCATGAAAGCATTAACACACACATACATGAAACTCAGATATGGATAGTATTATTAAAAATTCAAAAGTTGGGACTGGGTGTAGTGGTGCCTCCCTGTAATTCCAGTGACTCAGGAGGCTGAGGCAGGAGGATCACAAGTTTGAGGTCAGAGGTAGCCAGAGTAACTGAGACCCTGACTCAATAATAAATAATAAAAATTAAAAATGGGCTAGGGGTGCAGGCCAGTGGTAGAGTACTTGCAAAGTATGTGTGAGGCCCTAGGTTTAAACTCCAAGTACTGTTTAAAAAATTCAAAATAAGATAGAAAGCAAAGCCAAGTATGCAAGGGAGCTGCTTTAGTCAGGATGGTCCAGGACTAGGATGGCCTCTGCAAGGAAAGTGAATCCATGAGGAAAACCTGGGAGAACAGAGTTGTGGCAGAAAAAGCAGCGAGTCCAATGTCTTAGAAGACAGGAGAGTGTTGGCACACACCTGTAATTCCAGCACCTGTGGAGCCAGAGGCAGGAGGAGTACAAGTTAGAGACCACAGGCAGGCTGTGTAACTTAGAAAGATCCTGTCTCAAGACAACAAACACAAAACGGGGCTGGGGTGCAGCTCAGTGGTACAGTTCTTGCAAA
This sequence comes from Pedetes capensis, assembly GCA_007922755.1. Classification (NCBI taxonomy): domain Eukaryota; kingdom Metazoa; phylum Chordata; class Mammalia; order Rodentia; family Pedetidae; genus Pedetes; species Pedetes capensis. The sequence continues at coordinate 22,902 of VMDO01010129.1, forward strand.
ATATGTACAAGGCCCTGGGTTCAACCAACAAGGACCACAAGAAAAAAAAAAAGCTAAGAGAAAAGCATATTTCAAGGAAGAGTTGGGCCTCTTACCTGGTTCAAGGTTCAAGTGAGATAAACACAGATGACCAGACACTGGTGGGGCTAGCAGCAAAAATGGGGCTTGTTGGGGTGAGGATGGGAGGGAAAGAAGTAGCGAGCATGGGTGAAGGCTGCTCTGTAAAGAGTTTTGCTTTGACAAGAAGAGCAAAGTTACAAAATGAGTGAGAGAGACTGATTTCAAGTTGGTGAAAAGAAAGTGCTACCCAGAGAGAACGGTGCTATGAGTAAAGGCATGAAACAGAGAATCCTTAGGGTGTGTGTACTGATATGGTGGGACAGAGGAAAAGAGGGTGGTCCAAATTCAGGCTTCAGATACCCAAACATGATGCCATAGCATCAGGCAGCAGGGGTGAGTGTAAAGAACTAGACCAGTTCATGGGCATAGTGCCTAAAAACTGTAAGACAAAGAACTTGGAAGAAAGGGAGCAACTGTTAGAGCAGAAAAGGTCCTCTTTTGTGAATGGGAAAGGCAACCTAGTCATCCATGAGGACCTAAGAACATCAGAAATGTAGAACAATAGTTTTCAAGCATTTGGGATGAGGAGCAATTCATTTTGAAGGGGGAGATGGCCTTGAAGTGTTAAAACAAGAGTCTAATAATATATTAAAGTCCTTTCATGGCAATCTATATTTTTGGATATAATCCTTAAAATTTAATGCTGGGAATTAAGTGTGGAAAAGGAAATCCAAAGAGCCCATAATCAAGCTTGTAGGAATTTTTATGTCCACAGTGGTTCACCTTGACTATGTCTTAAGAGTGCTTTCATAGCTAAGCCTTGAAAAGGGAAGGACCTGGGAAGAAATTCCTAGGGCAGTTTTCAGCAGGGTCTTTTAAAAATATATATAAACAGCATAAATTTGTTGCTTACAGTCATAGTGGCTGGAAACTCTAAGAGCAAGGTGCTAGGAGATCCATAACCTGAGGAGGTTCTGGTCTCTGTTTCCAAGATGGCACCTTGAGTGCTGTGTCCTCCACAAGGGACAAATACAGTGTCCTCACATGGCAGGAAGGCAAAAAGGGCTTAGCTAGTTCCTTCCAGCCTTTTATAAAGCACTAATTCGCAGGAGAGTCTTTTACTAGTATATCCATTAAGGGAGCCTAGGGGTGGGGCACCTGTAGCTGTACCACTGTGGCAGCCAATCCTGACAGATCTTGGAAGCTAAGCAGGGTTGGGTCTGGTTAGTACTTGGATGGGAGACCACCTGGGAACACCAGGTGCTGTAGGCTTGGGAGAAAGACTGGGCAACCCACTCCCAAAAATCAATCAGCCATTCAAATCCCTATGAATAGAAGAGAAGCCAGACAATAGCGTTTTGTCTGTTGTACATAGGGTCTCCATGAGTCAGACACTGACTCCACAGTACCTAACACCAACAAGGGGTGGGGTGGAGATCCAATCATTTATAAGGAAAAAAGCTGAGGAGGTCATGCTGAGAATAAAAGTGTCCATCATTTACTTGGGGCTGGGATTTAGCTCAGTTGGTAGAGTGTTGTGCTGCAGTCTCTGAGGCCCTGAGTTCAATTCCCAGCACCACAAAATGGGAGAAGGGCCTGGCAATCCACTCCCAAGGCAATCCCGAAAGAGTCAGCCACTGAAAACTCTATGAGGGTCACTATGAGTCGGATACCGACTAGATGGCACCTAACAACAACAACAACAACATCATTTACTGAGCATGTGTTATGTACCAGATCTTGTGATGGGTGCTTTTTAGGCCTTAAGGGTTTCACTGACTTTTTAATACTCACGGCATTCTTCTTCCGATTTTACAGACATACAGGAAAACAAAAGTTTGGGTATGTCATATCCCAAAGTCACACACCTATGTAGAGAGAGAAAGCATGACTACAAAGCTTTAGTGATGAGAGGATCAACCAAACAATTTTCCAGAAGCAGAAGGGAGTTTTTGTGAAGCTGGATGAATGCAGTGTGGGAGTGGAGAGAGAACAAGCAGAGACGAGGTCAAGGTGCAGGTGGGCTGGAAGCCAGTCCCGGAATTAATTCTGTAACACAGCCAGTGGGCATGGTGTAACTCTTAATGGAAGGTTGGCAGGCATTGCTGGCTGAAGAGCAGTTCTGGGAGTAAATGAGCTAGTCCTGCTAGCATGCAAAGGATCTATTACCTCTCCGAAGCACTAAGTCTGTAATTCCATCACCACCAACCCCAGCCTGTTACTCTCTCCAGCTTAGTGATAAAATAAGACAGTGGAAGCATCCCTACAAGGAGCACATAACAGCATAGCCTTGTGATCACAATCATCCTTGTTCTCTCATAAACACCTGTGTCAGACTTTAAAGTGACACAAACCCTTCAGAAAACAAACAAAGTTAAACAGATACCTACCCTATGACTCAATTAGTCTACTTGAAGTAATTTACCCAAGAGAAATGAACACATAAATCCACAAAATGACCTGTACAAGATTGTCACTGCAGCCTCATTCATAATGTCTCAGAACTCGGAATAATTCAAACATCCATCAACTAAAGAAGGGACAAGGAAATTGGAGTAAAGTCATACAAGGAAATACTCCATGGCAATAAAAAGAGCAATTCAACATGAAACCTGGATGAATATTATGTTGAGTGACACATAATTATGCTGAGGTAGACACATAAAAATATGAAGAGTAAGAGGAGGTAAAATGAAGCTGCGTTATAGAGTAAAAGTTGTCTCTGGGTATTTTGTGTGTGTACAAGGGTGGGAGGGAGAGGGACTGACTGAAAAAAGGGAACACAAGGACTTCTGGGACCATGAAAATGCTCTGTGTTGATCTATGCTATGATTATGCAGGTATATATAGTTGTCAAAATACATTGCTACATTTGAGATTTGTGCAGTTTAGTGTATATAAATTATATGGTACTTTAGAACTGTTAGTGCACAAGATAACTTTAAAACTGTCCTTGTTCTAGTAGCTGGGTAAGAAATACCCACTCATTGTTTACTTTTATCACCTTTGTTCCAGCTCTGCTAGTTAGTCTTGACCATGTCATACATCATAAGATGTAAAAAAGATTCAATGAGCCGGAACCCACACCACAGCTACACTTTTTACTTAAGAATTATCCTGGCACTTGACTATTTTTATGCTTTCTCCCTGCAAGAGAGGATTAATGAAAATGCATACATGCCACTAACAACAAAATAACCAGGATGCTGTAGCTCAATTTTTGGAGTGTACTCCCACAGAGAAACAGGATGGTATCTGAGATTTCCTTATAAGGGGGCCAAGAGCTTGAAAAATTAACACACTTTTAATAGTTAAATCCTGCCCCTCATATTTTTCAATCATGGGAATATATTATCTACTATTAAAATATAATAGATAAAAGCATTTGGAAAATTGCAATGTATGGCTCCTGGTAATTTTTAGAAATGTGAATCACTGTGGAAGGACAGCTACTGCCCCCACATCCTGGGCTTTCTAGTGTCTATACCTGTCTCCTTGGGAACCACGGTTCTGGTCACAGGCATCTTCACAGGCATCATTTTTTTCTCGAACTTCTAGAAATAGTCACAGTGTTCCATAACAGGTGTATCTGGCTATAGATAACGATGAGTCTCAGGAGGCAAGGAACTCACTCTTACTCATTAATTTACTCCTTTTCATTTTACTTATAGCAAAATAAATGTCAAAGAGCCACCTTAAATCCTCCTTGTAAAAGAAATTGCTTACCTCAATGAATTTCTCTCTCAAGAAACATATAGAATCCTTGGAGCACTAGGTATAACTTTGTAAATTAATTTTAAATTACTCAAACCATTATTGAAATTTAGGCATCATTTAGTTTTAGCAAGTGTCAGCAAATGATAATTCCAAGTTTATAAAATCTCATACATACCTAACAAGTGCTATTTTAAATTTTATTTCATGAAATTCAAATTGACTCTTTCTACAGAGTCCATGTGTTAGGCAATTCCACAAATAAGTTACAAATTACAAAATGCAGCCTAGATGTAAAATGGATGCTCTCAAAAGCTCAGAAGTATACATTTTAAAGACTAAGTCATGAAAAAAGTGATACCTTAATGATAATAAAATGAAGACTCCACATATTTATATCAGTGTAAGGTAATATCTTATTTTGTATCCTTCCAACGAATTATCCCAAGGTAGCTGCAGTATTTGAGATTCCCCAACTCAAAAGTTAGACTGCCTGACTTCAAATCCAAATTCCAGAACTTACTAGTTGAGTACCTTTGGACTAATTACCTAATTTTCCTGCCCCTCATTGTCTTTATCTATAACATGGGATCACAATATTGCCTATTTTATAGGTCTGTATTTTGTATTAGCCATCGAAACCCTATGAGGGTCGCTATGAGTCAGATACGACTCGACGGCACCTAACAACAACAACAACAACAATTTTGTATTAAATAATTTAATGCATATAAGACCCTTAAAGGAGTGTTTAGCATGTAAGCTATGTTTAATTACTGTTAGACATTATTATTATTGCTATTAATATCATGGTCCCTTCTATTAGAATCATTAGGGACATGACTTACATAAAAATCCTTATGTTACTATGGGAACTAGGTTAGGCCCATAGAAATGATTCTAAAATATATACATACATATTTTTCTAAATAAAGATATGTGAAACCAGTGGAAGACTTATATTATTTGCTTTGAATGTTAAAATATAAAAGGTTATAATCATAGTTATCACAGTGTTTTAGACTGTACTAGAAAAAAAGAGAGTAAAAAGGAACTGATGAGTAATGATGAGACAGCAAATAAAAACAGCTACATATAATCAACATTCTTTTATATAAATATATTTATATAAACAAAAACCTTCAAATTATAAGGAAACTTAGAGGTATTTCACCCCCAACCCAGGAAGGCAACCATCCCTGGAGATACTCAGTAAGACTTTGTGCCTCTGAGTGGTACTAGGACTACCATCACCTGGTATCTAGGAAATGCAAAATTCCATAGCCCATTCCAGACCTACAGAATCAGAACCCACATTGTAATGAGAATTCCCAGAGGATATGTGTAAACATTAAGTCTGGAGACTTGCTAGCCAATATTATTTTACTTTCTTGAGCTTATGGCAAGCTCACTACTCATGAGGCAGTCTGTTCCTACCACTAGATATTCCCAATTTTTAAAATGTTTTTATTATATGGGATCCAGACTAACTTGTCAGTTTAAGAAAAATATACAAGCCATGATCCCATTTTCGTAAAAATATGCATAAAAATACACATGATATATGTATGTATGTATGTGGGCATATAAGTTTAGGTTTATACAGAAAAAATTATGCAAAATTATACAGCACTAATGACACTAGCAACCAGTTTTCCACAGTAGTCTTTGCACTTTTTACTGTGACTACCATTTTTCACCCTTTAGTCTTAGTACTACTGATTAGAGAATTGAAGATCAATTTTATTAATTCTTTCTTAGAGAGCTGAAAATAGCTTCCTGCCGCCTCTTGGACTTCTTTTCTCCAAGTTGAATGCTCCAACAGTTCCTGCTGGCACCTGCTGCTCCACCATGCTTCCCTCACCCCTGAGACCTTCCATGCTATCAACAGGCCTCAGAGACACAGTGCCAGAATCCAGCTCTCCCTGACCAGCATTATTATAAGCAATCAGCTGTTCTTTAGGAGTGCTTTACTCTTAGCGGACAACTTCTTCATTTGAAAATGTCATTTTCAAAGTCATAGAAGGAATTAGTTCCAAAGTTATATGAATTACTGTAATACTTTTCTTCTGCAGTGTTCCAAATATATTGGAGATGCCAGGAAAGGTCCTCTATCTGCCCTGTAATAGCATTAATTGCACAGAACTCAATATTCATTCCTAAAGAAGAAGAGAATAATTATAATGTGTGTTTGAAGGAAGACAATGCAGGGGCACTGAGCAATTCCCAAGATAAGAGGAGAACCAGCATGGAGTGGAGACAGATCACCCTGTGCACAGACAGGGACACTCAAGTGTAACCAAGAGAGACAATCATGGAATATGGATTGAGCTCCTAAAGATAAAGCCACAATTCATATAACAGAAAATAAAAACTAAGGATATTAGTGGAAAATGGTTTAGGAGGCTGAGAGTTAGAAAGAAACAGTTAGAACTTTGTGTTAGAATTGTCTTTTTTATCCTTCAGTACCAAGGCAGTCTAGAGCTGAGCTCCTCAACAAGTTAGCATGTCAGGAATGGGCTGGGACAGGTTTGCCTAGAGGCCAATGCTTTAGCATGGCTGAGTGAAGCCTGAGAAATATGAGATCGTAGTTGGTCATCTTCAGCACTAAGGGATGTGTACACACATTACATTTTTTCTGTATGCTATATACTACCAAAAACATTATAAAACTGGTATAAAAGGTAGTGTTTCCTGTCACCTTCCACGGACAACACATATGACAGCATTGGAGCAAAGAAAACACTTCCCATGCAATATGAAAAACATTTATAGTACAAGCATTGATGGGCAGATCCCCATTCTTAGTATCACATTAATCTGTACAGATACTGTTGGGTACAAAAATAGCTATGATTGATGAAGATTCTGAAACTCAACATCTAAACTATGAGTCATTGCAAAGAGTAGCTGAAATGTTCTACAGTAGTACATCAACTTTGATATAAGGACATAAGCAGACATGCATGGGGTGGACATACGTATGGGACACAGACTAATCAAGGATATGAAAAAGATACAAAAGACCCCATAGAACTGGAATGGCTACAGAATAAAAAACTTGGACGCATGATAGGACAGTAATATCTCTAAGTCACTGTTGGAAGAGGGCTTACCAATTCTTGGTTAAGAAGAGACTGAGATTAAAACTGGAACTGTATAAGCTGGAGTTGAATATTAACTTCATTTTTTGGTGTGTGTGTGTGTGTGTGTGTGTGTGTGTGTGTGTGTGTGTGTGTTCTAAAAATGTCTATTTTTTCAACTAGTAAACCAAAAATATATAAATATATGGGCAGGTACATAATGTTACTCCATAGATTATTTCCTATTTATTCCACTGCATGGTTTTGGATCCTGTTAACAATTTATTTTTTGTCACATTTATGACAGCCCTGGGAAGGAATGAATATTTATACTGAGTACCTGCTATATGTCACAGATTACAGTAAATGTTTTATGTATATCAGTCTATTTAATGCTTACATATCTATGATGTAGACATTTTTTCATTTATAGATGAAGGAAGTAAAACTTGTGGAGCTTTATTATTGTGCCCTAAATAATGCAGCTATTAACAGAAAGATCTAGCTTTAAAAGCCAATGTTTTCTACTATACTCAATGTTCATTTCACCACAGCATGCTACCTGAGAACCAAAAAAGTCTTGTTGTTCAGAGCATTTGACCTAAATAATGTATCCAGTAAACAGTATATAGTAAACAGAGCAGGAGCTAGACAAGGTTTCTATAAATTTAAGTGAAGTGCATGTCACAATGATACTATAGTGGTGTTCATATCCATGGCTCTAAACATGCTTCTGAGACAGGTTTTCTTAAGCTCAGGAATATGTACATTTTTGATCAGATGATGTTTTTCTTATAAAGGAACACCACAGATATAGTGAAACATTGAGTAATATCCTGGCTTCTACCCACTAAACACCACTAACACCTTCCTCCAAGTTGTGACCAAAAATATGTCTCCAGATATTGCCAAATAACCCATGGGGACAGGAGGCAAAATTTCTCCCAATTGAGAAACATTGCTCTGAGGCCATGAGAAAAAAATTATTCTTTATTAAGAAATAACCTAAAACATTGCTAAGTTCAATTACTTGCTCTGCAATTTAAGCTTTGAGCAATAATAGAATCCCCAGTTCTTTACTCTGGACCAAGATTAAAAGAACATATTTGCATTGTGCTTTTCATATTTATTAGGCTAGGCAATGCTAACTGCTATAACAGAAAACCCTCAATCTCTCCATGTCTTAATTTATTGCACAATTCTTTCTCACTTGTGTTAAAATCCAATGTGGGTATCTCCTGGCTTCTCTGAAGGTGATCATTTGGAAATTCAGATTCCAATATTTTGAGCTCTACCATCTTCAAAACAAGAATGGAATTCCTTCTGTTCAGATAGGAGTGGGAAAAAGACAATGAGTATTATACTTTGAATATGCCATCCAAAGCTCACATATGTGAAACAGAATCCTCAGTGCAACTGTGTTGAGAGATGGGGCCTTTCAGAGGTGATTAGAATTAACATCATTTTCATAGAAGTAGGTTTGTTTTCACAAGAGTGGATTTGTTATAAAAGCAAATTTGCCCCCCTCTTCCTCCTCTTGATGTTTTGCCCATGTGATATTTTCCACTCTCCACCACTGGATAATACAGCAAGAAGGCCCTCATCAGGTATGTCCTCTCAACTGCAGACTCCCAAGCCTCCAGAAATATAAGAAAAAAGTTTCTCTTCTTTATAGATTACCCACTGTCATATCCTCAATTATGGGACAATAGGGGACTAAATAGAGGTCACATCCTCTCTCTAACCACATCAGCCTATAAGTGACACACATCACTTTTCATATTTAATTGGAGAGATGGTCACATACACTGGAAAGGCATCTGCTTGTAATAACCCCAACTTACTGGAAGGACACATTTATTTTAGTGATCTCCTACCCATTCATGGCCTGTAGCCATAACACTGTGGCATCAGATCCTGTCAGATTTTGGAAGCTAAACAGAGTTGGGCTTGGTTAGTACTTGGATTGGAGATGACCTGGGAATACCAGATACTATAGGCTTGGCAGAAAGATCCAGCAACTCACTCCCAAAAATCAATCCACCATTGAAAACCCTATGAACAGCAGAGACGCTCTGACAATAGGGTCGCTATGAGTCAGACACTGAGACTCTACGGCACCTAACAACTACCCATCTGTAGAATATTGCACCCTTTTAAAATAATATTTTAATATAATAAGAGCCCTATACACTGTTGTTAGGTGCTGTCAAGTTGGTATACAACTCATAGTGACCCTACCTATAACAAGTGAAACAGTATTGTTATAGTGCTTCCTTGCTATTCATAGGATTTTCAATGGCTGATCGTGCTTTTGGGAGTGGATTGCAGGGTCCTTCTCCCTATACACTAGGCAAACATAATTCCAATCATTCATGTTTCTTTTCCCCCATTTTGTACATGCCTGGATGCAAATAGTTCTTCTTACTTGGAATTGATGTTCTAGGTCTAGAGCCCCAGCCCTTGACTTTGAACTGAGAGCTCCTACCTCACAAGGCAGATAAAGCAAATTCAGTAAAGGTAGTGAGTACCGTCAGCCAAAGAAAGGGCCAATGTAACAGTTATAAGCACTGTTGCTAGAGTTTGACTGGGTTCAAACTGGCTTTGCCACTGAGTGATTTCATTTGAACTTAAGCAAGCAATCTAGTCTCTCAATGCTCCCATTTTCTTTCCTGAAGATAATCATAGCTACCATCCTATAGGGTTGTCATGACATTTATATGATACAGATATATGCACAGCACTTAAAATAGTGTCCAGTAATAAAGGTTGGTTATTGACATTATGCCACAAGAGATAACTAACATATGGTCTATAAATTTGCAGAATTTTCTGGCTGATATATACAACCTCTTTGGGGTCCATTTATGTTTTCCCACATTAGTCTGTTTACAAAGAACAAATACTCTGTCATTGACTTTGGCAGATTTGCCAAAGGAAGAGGTAGTATCTGGAACATCTGGAAATCAGCATAAATCCATCCCCACAGCCAGAACACAACCCAAAGTATAAGCCCCACCGACAGAAAGTCAGTAGAATCATGTTCCTTTAAATATCAAGGGCAGTACAGAGCCCTACAAAAGATAGAAGCAAGGTCAAAGGCTGTGTGTGTTCTTCTGCCAGGTCAGTGGTCAGAAATTTTAAGGTCAATAACAGAAACCCAGTACCCAACCTCACCTTCCTGTTCATGGTCTTCAATCATCTTTCTTTACAGGTGAGGAGACAAAGATCCAGAAAGGTCAGTGGATAAATGGGAGAGATGAGTCCAGAACCCATATTTACTAATGCTTGGACCAACTGTCTTAAATGTGCTGTTCTCATGCATGTTCCTGTGTATTCCATAGTTCAGCACAGTGAAATTATATTAAGGCACATAGGGAAAAAACAAAAAAAAAATCTCAAAGCATGTATGTTAGTAAGGTGTCAAGTTTTCCTGTGCACAAACACCTTTTTAATTTTAACAGATATTTCCACAAAGTAGAAGATGAATTTCCACTTTCTATGAGTATTTGGCTTCATCTCTTTAATAAAACAACACAATATCACTTTACTTCAATGACAAACTTTTGCTTCAGAAAAGATCTGAAAGCCCTTCTTTTGGTCAGGACCAATAACTAAAGACGTAACGGTTTGGTAGACTCAGACACTATGCTTCAGCAACTTCTGTCAGAAACATGGCTCATAAAAAAACTGCTCATATCACCATGGCAAAAGCATGCTCCTCATCAAAACACCTTGCAAAAGACTTCAGCCTGCAGGAGGATAGGCTTTTTATTTTCTGCTTGTTGTTGTTGTTAGGTACTGTTGAGTCAGCTCTGACTCATAGTGACCCTATGTTTAACAGGACAAACACTCATGATATTGTGTCATGCCTGGGACTATGTCAGTGCGTCTCTGCTATTCATAGGGTTTTCAATGGTTGATGCTTTCAGAATTGCATTGGGAGTGGACTGTCATGTCCTTCTCCCATTTTTGCAGTACTAGGAGTCGAACCCAGGGCCTCAGAGAGCACAGAGCAGCACTCAACCAACTGAGCTAAACCCTAGCCTCAGAGACCTATAAGACAACATATCTCAAGATGTCAGCCCTGGCTAGGCATGGTGGTGCATGCCTGTAATCCCAGAAATTCAGGAGGCAGAATCAGGAGGATTGCAGGTTCAAGGCCAGAGGCATAATATAGCAAGAGCCTGTCTCAAAATAAAAAAGTAAAAAATGGGCTGAGGGTATAACTCAGTGGTAGAATGCATTCAAAGCATGTATGAGGCCCTGGGTTCAACCCTAGTACTGCAAAAAAAAAAAAAAAAAAAAAAAAAAAAAAAAAAAAAAAAAAAAAAAAAAAAAAAAAAAAAAAAAAAAAAAAAAAAAAAAAAAAAAAAAAAAAAAAAAAAAAAAAATATATATATATATATATATATATATATATATATATATATATATATATTTCTGCTGCTTTGGATAATATCCTTGTCCCAATTCTAACACAGAAAAAAAATTCACAATGTTGAATTTCATTCTTTCAAGGTATAGATTCTGTCTTGAGAATATTGTGGCAGGCATAATATTATCTGGAAGCATTCTTTTCTGAGAGAATTCTAAGAATGAGTCCTCAGAGCCACCTCCTAATTTCATCTCTGAGATTTTAATATCCTCTGGAGGTCAAGGAAATTTCCAGTGGGTAATTTTTGAGCTTTAGTTTATTTGTTTTATTGACTGAGCTGGCAGCATAAATACCTTTACATGTGAGTGTACTCATGAGTCTGTGTATATCTGTGCATGTGTGTGGATGGAATTTCTGTTAGTCCACTGTTGTTGACCTATGAAAATGGTATTTCATGGTTCAACCACACATACCAGAAGTAGATGAAGCATATTAAACATCCACTATACCCTGAGAGAATGATATACTTTCTTCCTCTCCTCCTTATAGTTTATTTTACATCTACCTTTTATGACATGGCAAAAGAACAAGATGCTGTTATCCTGAGTGTCAAATGAATAACAGATGACATCAAAATATCCAGACACTATCTTTCAGAATCTGCTGCAAGTCAGTGAATTTGTCCGCAAAGTAGACTTGCAGAACACTCTGCCTACTTTGCAGGATCCCTTGAATGATATAAGGAAAATAAGGATCCTGGATCAACCTCTTCTATAAATAGGAGAGCTCCTTAAAGTGATAGGCCCTCCTCAGAATTTCAGAACTGAAAGCAGAATGTGAGGTATGGATGTGAGGTATGAGTCTTGGTCCTGTGCAACTGAACCAGTGAAAGGAAGTCAGCTAATCCAGTCCGGTGAGCCAGAGCCTTCTGAGGAACAGCATTAACACATAACTCTTCTATGTCTATAAAATGCAGTGTCTTTTTCTTTTTCTTGCAGTACTTGAGGGTTGAACCCAGGCCCTCACACATACTTTGCAACCGAGCTACTCCAAGCCCATTTTTAATTTTTTAATCCTTCTATTTTGTGACAGGGTCTTGCTGAATTATGCAAACTGCCTCCACCTCCTGAGTCACTGGGATTATAGACATGAGCCATGGCAATTGGCCTAAAATGTAGTGTCTTAAGCATTTATAACAGTTGCCAAAATTATGTATTTGTCACAATGGTTAAACATATAGGCTCTGGAACCAGACTCAACCACAATTTCAGAATCTGCTGGGCCATACTTCTGAATATTGCATAGGTGGACTAGGTGGACTCTAAACCAAACTTCTTTTTTTTTTTTTTTTTTGGTACTGGGAGTTGAACCCAGGGCCTCACGCTTGCATGTTTCATAAGTGCTGTAACACTGAGCTGCACGCCCAGCCCATTTTTTTACTTTTTGAGACAGGGTCTCGCTAAATTACACAGGCTGCCTCTGGTCTTGAACTTGCAATCCTCTTGCCTCTGCCTGGGATTACAAGCATGCACCACCATGCCTGACTTCTAAAGCAAACTTTAGAGGTAAATCACAGCTCACATCACATGATGATTTTAATGAGAGCAATGCTGAAAGACTCATGGTAAATTTGGCTTGAGGCTTCACTAGCAGAGGAAAGTGATATGCCATCCACAGTATCATCTCTGCACATGGAACCAAAATATGGCTCCTTAGAGAGGATCTTGGATCACTGAAACTTTCTGGTAGCTGAAAGAAGGAAATATTTCAGTTGTCTGCATGCAAGTGTCAAAAGGAAATAGTGGCTATAAATGTGTTGGATAAAAACAAGTCTTTATTTTAAGGCTGAAAGGACAATATATTACCTGTACTCAAAGACTAGCAGCTCTAGTTGAGAGACTTTCATCTACTTCCAAGTGTATTAGGTGGAAAAGCAAGTAGGAATTTAGAAGTCTTTTTGGAAGAGGCTGGGATTTATTTCAATTCTTAGGAAAACATGTAAACTGGTTTCACCCATACTGGAAAAAATACAGGAATACAGAATTAGATTTTGTTATACGAGACACTTAAAACTAATCACATGAGTAATAATAATGAGTTAGGATTAGCACTTATATCTTGCATCCTTATCAGTCCTTGGACAATATTGTCAATTTCAGGCATTCATATTTGGGATTTTCAAGATTGATATTTCTACTTGATCCTGTATGCTGTTCAGTGTCTTACACACATTTAGTCAATTGACTAGGTGTCCATGGCTAGTTGTCTATAAAATAATATTATACTTATGGTCTGTGTTTCCTTTCTGGGCAATCTCTCACCCCAGGGACTCCTCTAGACACACCAAAGTAGTAAGAACTCTGAGATATTTTATTCTGTGGCATCTGTGTCAGAGCATATGAAAACTTTAAACAATGTCAACTTTCCTATGTCCAAAGTAGTGTATTAGAGTAGCGGGAAATGATTGTTTTACATGTTCACATGCTGATTTAATTTGTAAAATTTATATAACTTATATTTAATAAGACATAAAATATATATTTATTAGTCATCCAAGAATAACCAAATAGCAAATAAAACATATCAGTAGAAATGAAGCAAGGTAACTAAAATTAAAATGCAATGGTTAGGGCTATCATTAGGCAATGTTCTAAAAACAAAATAAAACAAACAAATAAATAAAACCCTAGGCATATGCTTAAAAATTAAGATAAGAAAATCCCACATAGTAACTGCAGACTGGCTGCGGATACCAACTCTTGCATCTGCCTCCTCTTTCCATTTTGAGCACTCTGCAGAAGCAGCAAAATTCAAATTGAAGCTATGATACAGGATATCAGCAAGCAAAATGAGAGAAATAATGATCTGATAAATAATATAAGAAAAATGACCTCAGTTTTTATGTCCTTATGTATATGGAAGTGTGTGTTCTGTATAGACACACAACATTATATACATACATATCATTACACACACACACACACACACACATTGGGTGAAGGATGTGACAATCCACTCTCAAAACAATCCCAAAATGATCAGCCATTGAAAACCCTATAAGGCTCACTATGAGTCAGATATTGACTCAGTAGCACCTAAAAACAACATATATAGATATAAAATATTGTATTTGTATTTAAACATATGTATAGCTATATGTAATATATTATATATATTTGTGGTTAGTAAAATAAACTAAAAGATAACCATTTGTATATGGTGATAACTAGAAGACAATATAAATTTTTAACAATGTATGAAATAAATGGCCAGCCAGAAAACCACTAGAAAAAAGTGAGCCACAAATTAATTAAAAAATTGGCATACAGAATTGTCATGAACTAAAATTAGAAAGACCTTGATATCTACTGAACTGAACTATAATGAGCAGGCCTTTTGTGGCAGATACTGTTCCTTGCTCTCAGCAGCCATAGTTCCTTTCTTCTTTTAGGTAAAAGAAACTCTGAATGTTGGCTGAATTTTGGGGTTCTCAGCTACATTTCCCATCTTCCTTTGCACCTAAGCATAGGCATTTGACTTAGCTCTGGCCAATAGGATATAAGCCCCCATGGTATGTGAAATCCTGTGTCATGTCCTTAAAAAGAAACTATTTCCCTCCATTTTCTTTTCCCTTCCCACAACTGGAATAAGGACATGTTGCTGTGACCCATGTTGAGCCACATAAGGACTCCCATATATGGTGGAGCAGCATAAAAGAAGCCTGGATACCTGAACAATTACACCAAGTAGGGTCACCTCAAACTGCCCACTGATTCAGACTTTAACATTAAAACTAAATAAACCTTCCACCTTATTTAGGTCTGTTGGAGATTTTTTAAATGCACCCCATAAATAGGGTCCCTCTGGTCAGCTTGAGGGACTGACCTTTAGATGACCCCAGGGCCACATTCCACTCACTCACTCCTACCCATCCCATCAAGTGACTAAAGATGGCCCCTGACCAGCCTGACCCTGTCCCAACCACCTCTACCTTGACTGGCTACCCCAACCCCCTGATTGGTTCCTAAGGCACCCTACCTGACTGGACTCCTACCCACCTTACCTACCAATACCATTTGTACCCCAAAATCACCTCAAAATCACCCTATTTAAATAACTGCCCCTACTTGGTAGGAATGACAGGTAAACTGTCATACCTGCCAGGAATGTACCCTGATTGGCTGTCCCCAGTACATACCCCCTTTCAGGAGCCTATATAAACAGGCTCCTGGACCCCACTTCACCCTTCACCATCTCTAATTGCTGTCCAGACCCCATTATCTTTATCCAGTGCTCCACAATCCTGTGGAAGACCATCTAGCAAGCCGGCAAGTCAAGCCCAGGAGCCCCTAAGCGTCAAAGGCTACTAGCAACACATGAAGAGCCTCCTAATTCCTCCCATCCTTGGGAGGGAGGGAAGCAGAGAAGGCGAGCTGCTAGAGTCAAGACTACCGGACCTCCAGCACAGCAGAACACCTGTTGCTGTAGCTTTAAGAGCAGAGCTGAACCATCAGTGAGCCTGTAGCATTCTATGCTGCAGGCTCTGAGCTTACACCTAGCAGGGGCTGCTTGCTGGTTGGCCCTCACTTGAGGAACAACCCAATAAACTTTCCCTTTCCTGTTTTCCTCAGAAGGTCTCCCTAGGTCCTTCTTTGGCACCTCCAGCCATCACACCAACCCGGTTCTGAGAGTTCCTGATACCCACTTGGTGTCAGGGCAAGGCTTTGACCTTAGCCAAACCCTGACATAGGTCACTTTTACTTGGGCCCTCTAAAAACAGCCATGTGAACATTCTGGCAAATATCAGAATTTGTTCTAGTGCTGTAGAATTGTGCTTCAGTCTTTTCTTTCTTTCTTTTTTTTGATCTCCCCCCCCCCGCCCCTTCAATACTGGAGTATTGAACCCAAGGGATCTCTACCACTGAGCTGGACCCTCAATCTATTTTTTATTCTTGACTTTGAGATAGAGTCTTACTAAGATGCACAGGCTGCCTCTGGCCTCAAACTTGTGATCCTTCTGTCTCAGCCTTCCAGTTTGCAAGGATTACAGGTGTGCACCTCCATCCCTGCTTTATGCTTCAGCCTTAATATCAAGTGTACTTTTGAGAAATTTCTCAAAACTACCGGAAATAAAATAAAAATGAAGATGTAATCTGGCTTTAACTAAAAAGAAATTCCTTTTTAAAAAAATAAAATATAATAAAAGGAGAAAACATCAGTGGCTGCCAAGACAGAAGATAGGATTAGAGATAAGCATTTTTTCACTTCAACAATTTCATGGGTTAATAACTGAACTAAGTTACAAGCAAAGCTTTTTGAAGAAGCCAATAACTTATACCAAGAAAAATTACATAAGTCATGAGAAAAAAAATGTACTTTTTAGGACTGGGTAAGTCATAGGCCAAGGGGAATCATAACCTACCATTCCTAGAAAGCTTAAAATACCGAGAAATTGCCTACTCTCTGGCCTGCAGCATCATTTTCTTGTGCTGTGTGAGTTAGGCCCGCATACAAACCTCCCAACTCCAGAATCTTACATTCAGGATATGGGCAAATATTTGTAAGTGAGACAAATGAGCAACAACACAAGATTAAAACCACACAAGTAACTTTATATTAGAAGTATATTCTGTGGAGGTCAATACATCACTACACAATTTCCCATACTAATATTTAGTATGAACAGTTGGAAGAGAATGGGATTAGGAACCTTTCTGAAGTCAGAGACACCCATGTAAACACATTAGCAGATATTTACACTTCCAAGTAGGAACACTTAACAGAGAGGAAACATTTACTTAGACAACCCTGAAGGGTAAATCTCTTTGGAAAGAATAAACTTTTAATTACTCTTACCTAAATTAGAAAAGTGGATAGAAGTACTTGTAGCTTCACATGGATTTTCAAAACACTCCAAAATATTTTATTCCCTGGAAACAACTTTTCTAATGGGAAATGCCCTTTCTAATTCAGGTCAAGTATGCTGGCCTTCCAAATACATCCTTCCAAGTTCCCCAGCCTTTCCTCCTCTGTGTTTCCTGGCACTTCCTGAAAATTCTACCAAACTCATTACCATGGCATCACTGTTTTATCCACCCCTCCTTCTGCTTGCCTGAGAAATCCTTGAGAATAGTGAGAGATAGAGCCTTACATTCACGATCATGAAATCTAAGGACAGATAGGGTTCAAGTCCAAAGCCCACCAAATCATACATGTGTGGCCTTAGGCATGTTACTTTACCTTCCTGAGCTCTATCCCTAAAACAAGTAAGATTAAATGGATGACTGTGAGAACTACATGGGTTAATAGATGATAAATGTGTCAGACCAGTAACTGGAATATAGTAAGAAACACAGAAATATCAAGTCAGTTTCTGAATTGGTAACTCCATGATAAAACCATCTTTGACCAAAAAGATGTATTCGTTGTATAGTAGGCCAAGTTTGCAGATTATGTGAATCTTACAAATAAGTATTGATTTTTTGAATATTAAAAAAATTCCAATGAAAACATAACTTCAGTAGAACACTGCCATAAGTATACCCAAGAAAACTATCTCTAGGGATCACTAGAAAAGATTCTGAAATATGAATCACAAGTGCAGGAATCTTAGCTCAAAATGGTAGCCTCCTCTTTGAAGACACAGAACTTGAATTCTGAAGCACCTCTTTTCAGAATGTGTCTCAACTTACCTAACCAAGAAAAGTTTAAGTTACTTATTTATCACAAGGAATCTCTAAAATGTCTCTTCTTTTCAAACTTACCTGTTAACTCTCATTATTCCCATTCCTGTGAATAGCTGATGGTTTCTAATTGTACATACCATGATTGTTACAAAAAAGAAACTTCAGTTTAAATGCAATTTCACAAGAAAATTACCTGAAAACCTATATGTGTCTTTATTATGTCAGTATCTACTATAATCAGCCTTCAAAACCCATAGGTCTGCACTACAGATTCAACTACCTGCAGACTGAAAATGTAGCTAGGTTTAAGTGGTTGCATCTACAATGAAAATGTAGAGATGTTTTTCTTTCTTTTTTTCTTTCTTTATTCCTTAAATAATACAGTGTAACAACTATCTACATTGAATCTGCATTTTATTAGGTATTGTAAGTGACCGAGAGATGATTTAAAGTATATGGGTTAACATGCATAGGTTATGTACAAATACCACATTATTTTATATAAGAGACTTGAACATCAACAAATTTTGCTATTTGAGGTGTTCCTGGAACAAATTCCCCATGGATACGGAGGTATGTTTGTGTTATCAGAAACTTTAATATGATATTTTTATTCTTTGAATATTATTTAGAAATTCTTCCCACATGAAACATCCACCTGAGTGTCTGTCAAATTCTCAGCATCCAGTCATAATATCTTAGTTTATGTTTTTCCACAAGCAGCTGCTATGACAAAGATTTGAGAAGAAGTAATAATTTTGTTTTTGGAACTAGGTTGGGATACTGATGTTTATGAATTCATGAGACAAAAATAAAATCAAGACCCATGAGAAAATGAGTGTTGCCTTAGCTTACACTTTTAAGAAATGATGTTAGAGAAAATTAATGTCTTACATTCTTTCGACTACTAACGTAACATTTCTACTTCAAATAGCTCGAGAAGTTCCCAGTACCTAGATTCTTGTCATTGGAGGTCCCAAATCAAAGAAGACTGGATCACTGTATGTTTTCCCCAATGATACTTCATAATGTCTCATTCATTCAACAAATGTTCTCATGACATTTATGATAAGTAACTCATAACTGATAGAAAAATATTATCCATACAATTATTGTCTAATAAAATCAATCTCTTTTGTACTTTCTATATTTGAATCTATTGTTTATAATTTCCTTTGGATTGATTCTGGATTTGGGAGAATGTTGAGAATTATTATCTGAACCTTCTGTGGAATATTAAAATTGAATGGCTGTCTTTCAGTTATATTCCATTAGTGTGACTTCTATTACGGTATGTAAATAATCCTTGTCAATAAATTTCACATACACACACACCCCACTTTACAGAGTGTGAGATAGGACTAAGTTTTATTCATAATTTTAAAACTTTCTACACTTAGCTCTATTCATTGCTATAGCTTACTACTATGTTATGTTTATAGCGGCCACTTTGTAGATAGCAATCGAATTCAATGAAAAATCAATATTACTTTTATTTCTTTATTTAGAAGTCAATACTTTCTCAATGTCCAGTTCTTTCACATAAGTCTTCCTGTAGATAAGTGTAGATTAGTTGGATGCAGCACAAGTATTTGAAAATGTATTGTATTATAATCTTTGATCCATTAAATTAGCCAAATATTTTTTCAGCCATAACTGAGCATGGTATTAGGCTATGTGCAGTGGGCTTATAAACACTGTTAAGGCCTTGGGATGATGAAAGGGAATAACTATTAAATGTAGGGTTTTTCTTTTTAAAAAAAATATGTCTGAGTAGGGCAACACATACCTCTAATCCCAGCAATTTGGGAGACTGAAACAGGAGAATCACAAGTTTGAGTTCAAGGCAGTCTGAACAACTTAGCAAGATCCTGTCTTAAAAAAAAAAAAAGAAAAGAAAAGAAAAAGAAAAATTGAGTAGTATCCCATTGGCAGAGGACTTGCAAAGTATGTAAAAGGCCCAGCTTCAACTCTTGAGTACCACTAAATAAACAAATAATAAAATAAAAAATAAATGAAATTATTAAATTCTATGACAATCCTCCCATGAAGACATGGGGTCTATATCCCTTCATTGAATATGGCATACCTCAGTAATTTGTTTCTAAGTTATTGGAGCCTAGGGGCAAGACAGCCATTGCCTGTTTTTCCCTCTTAAGACATTAATCTTTGGAACCCTAAACCACCAAGTAGGAAGTCCAGCTAGCATGAATCTATCCTACTGGAGTGACCACATGGTGAGAGTACAGAGAGTCAGAGGAAGAGCAGGAATCCCAGCTGTCCCACACCCACAGCTATTTGAGTCTTCACAGATAAAACAGCAAATATGGGAGCAGAGAAGGAATCACTACAGCCTCAGGCACGCTTCAAGCATAGATTCCTATGAGTTCTGGAGAGATCACTACCTAACTGGACCACATTGACACCCAGAGTCACAATAAACAATTACATCAAATGAATATTATTGTTTTGCACTGTCAAGTTTGGGGTGGTATGTTACAAAGTAATTGATAACTGAAACATTATGTTACACAGTAATTGATAACTGAAACATTACATACCCTGTAAATTCATTTTCCTTTGAAGACCTTATACACAAAGTACCCATGGCCGTATTTTAGAAAGGAATAAAACATCAAAAAGAAAGAAAGTGGCTAAATTCTTCAAGTGAATGTGTAACAAAGGTTTTGCTAGCTTCAAATCCTTCTCTGGGTTGTGTTTCCAAAATAATGTATTAACTGACTTTAATAGGAAACCCTTTCTACTCCAAGAGAGAAAGATGTGATGAAGCAGCAGCTCCTTTGAAGAGCTTTTCCTCTAATGAATAGAGCTGTCCATCTCCATGTGAACAAAGTGTGAGGTATATTTTTTATATCAGTTCTGTCAAACCTTGACATATGGTTCAGCCCCACACAATTCAACACATCTGGTCAGTAATAGCAACTGCCTTCCCTCCAACAGATCAGCTAGGCTACGCACTACACCTGGTGAAGGAGCACTGAGAGTAAATTGTGAAAATGTATACTTCTTCTGTCACTGTTAATTCAAAACTGTGGAAATACATTTTGGGGCTCTTCTCCTTCCTGAGAAATTCCTTCTATTGATTTGGGTGTTTTTCCACCTTTTGTCCACTTATCTAACTAATGCTGTTAAAAAATTGACTGAAAAACTCTTATAAGAATATGTCCTATGTTTTTATTCTAGTATTATAATCATTGTCTACCTTAGAGTTTAATGAGATTTTTCTTTTTCTTAAGAGTAGCATCCATAAGAACTATGATTACTGTAGTGTTATATTCGACTATCCGATATACTGATTTTTTGTTGTTACTTTATGCATGATTCTTTAGCTGGTGTGCAAAGAACTTGGCCTTGTAGGATGGGGCTCTATGACTTTGGAATGCAGGAGAAGAAGAAATGGAGAAGATCTGATAGAGGGAAGAAAATGACAGAATGAAAATATAAAGAAATAGGATAGCTTCAGCAATCTAATTTTGGGAATACAAGGGTAGATGTCTGCTGATATAAAGAATGTAGGACAAGGAGTTTATCTGGGAAAAGCAACCCCTTGAAGCAATAGCAGGTGAACATAGATGTAGGGTGGGGAAGGAAGCCAACATTGTTGTTGTCGTGAGGTGCCGTCGAGTCGGTATCCGACTCATAGCGACCCTGATAGGGTTTTCAATGGCTGACTGTTTCGGGATTACCTTAGGAGTGGATTGCCAGACCCTTCTCCCATTTTTGCGTTGCTGGGAATTGAACTCAGGACCTCAGAGACTGCAGTGCAGCGCTCTACCAACTGAGCTAAATCCCAGCCAGAAGCTAACATAGGGTATGTTAATAAATGAATAGTGGTGAGTGGCCATGGGGACTCAGCCTTGTTGGGGAACTACAGAACACTGAGAAGAACATGTCTCCGATCTGTACCAAATAAAAGCTAAGGGACTTGGGGATATTCTCATCTGTAATTTATTTTTGGAAGGCTGCTTCCAGGGGCATAAACTCTCTGACACTTTCAGTCTGTCTGGCATATGGGTGAGAACATTCTGGAGCCCAGAAAAATCTCTTAGTAAGAAAGTCATGAGTGCTTGTAACAAGAAGGTAGTAGCATATACTAAATGTTGAGAGAATGCTGAAGAGACATTGATATATCTGCTACAGTGACCAAAGTCCTGCACATCACGCTCAGGATAGAGCAGACATACAATGGTGGCCATTAATTTGGGATTTTAACTTATTTGGCAACGTTTTGATGACTTGGTAACACAATTTTAGGCCATGTACTATTACCATAGCCAGTATGACATTGTTGATAGTATACCAATGAACTTTTTCATAAGAGATTTTTGGGAACTATGGAGTACTGACAAATATTTAAATGGCATTTAGCCCTCTTTAGCTTGCTATCAGAAGACCACCCTTTCCATCTCATGACTTTTATCACCTCTTGAGGTTCTTCAAAGTTTCTTCTAACCTCTAGAGCAACAAGAATGCTTATTTTAAAAGTTGGTTTTCATTCATATATAGGTACCAAACAGGTAACTGAACATAGATGGCTATAAGACTGAAATAGAGCATTGAAAAACAAATTCATGAAGGGCTTAGAACAGGGAAATAAGACATCTGATGAATAACAACTAGGTTCAGGCAAAAAGTTCTCCTGGTTGAAAATCTGTTTTGAATCAGAATTTTTCTCACATGTATTTACATTTTGCTATAAAAAGGGAACATGTACATACACACCCAAATAAAAACCACCAAATAGAAAAGTTTGCAAGTTGTCAGGACTATGTACTGTGTTTCTGAATACTGCAGAGCTAGCTTAATACCTAAGCAACTTATTTCAATTATATCTGCTAACAGAGAAGAGCAGGGGGATAAGTGGATGAACCAAACATTGATGATGACAGAAAAATATAGGGACAATTTGGGGAATACAAAAGAAGGAGGGAGGGATCTAGCAAAAGGAGGAAACCCTGGGAGAGGAGAGGGCCGAAAGGAGGAACAAGGAGGAATGAGGAATCAGGGAGGGGGTGACCTCAAGGTGAATAGCCCAACTTTAATAGTCCTGGAAATAATTATAATAACACCAATAATATCAAAGAATGGTATTATTATAGATGGAATAGAAAATTCATGTAATAGTACTGACAATGTAAAAAGAAAGTTCACTGTAGAAAAATTTTCTATCTTAAACAGAATTGGAATCCAAGGATATATAGAAAAATATTACCATAAAAAGACAAGCAAATGGAATAGAAGTCTTTGGTGGGGGGAGATGGAGGGAGGAAATGCACAAGAGTGTAAGGGGGAACTTATCTGTGTAATGTACAACAAAATGCAGATATGGAAATGTCACAATGAAAAGCATGTCAGAACGATTCACATTAAGGTGCACATTAAAAACTTCCAATAAAAAAAGAAAAATACTGTAGTTCTTTTTTGTTCCCCTTTCTTCCTTCCTTTTTTTCCTTCCTTCTTTCCTTCCTTCCTTCTTTTCTTTCATTTCATTCTCTTTTTTGTTCTATTTCCTTCTTTTGGGCTAATATTAAAACTGGTTTTCATTAAAACTGTTTGCATTCCCTGATAACATGCAAATGGATTGCAAAGGAAAGCCTTATAGATAGGTACTGGGTGGGCATCAGGACAAAGCTACAGCTAGACGAAAAATACCTATGAGATGATATATAAGTTGTGGTTTGTTTTCCCTGAGAGTTAGCTTAGCCAGAATTATAAGTGTGACCATCTATGGAAGCCCTAACTGAAATGCAGTGATTTAGGGCTCTGAAACTGTCTGGCCTCAGGGTAAATCTTGCCATTGTCATGTATTAGTGCATGGCATTGAGCAAAACACTCAGGACATTCTGTGAATGAGCAGGATTCTATTAACCTGAATTTCCTCCTCTGCAAAATAAAGATGGTCATAATGCTTAATCCTGCTTCTTAAAAATGATCCAGCTAATAGAAAGGAGCTCCCAGAACATAGTCTGCTGAGTAATAAATACTCAGAAGTGCTAACTGCTGTTACATGGACTCTCGGATGTTTTGTGGTTGGCATTCACAGTCCTCAATTTCATGCATATGTGTGTCTGTGTTACTCTGAAAGACTCTAATGTGAAAAACACATTTCATTAATAAAAACCCCATAACAACATTCAGAGAAGCACATTCTTTCATTCATCGTATATTTATTGAAATAATCCCACATGTTCTCATACTAAATCCTGGGATAATGATCAGCCAGAATGCTGCTCCTTGGACTCCACATATTTCACTTTCAATGAGGCTTCTATTTTTGTCATATCATAGTATAGGGACTCTGTGTATCCTGGTTCACTTCTGTGCCTTGGTTTAAAGTGAAGTGAATATTTCACCATAATAATGTCCTCTCCGTGGAATCACAATAAGGAAAATAAATAAATAAACTTACCTTGCTTATCTAAGAGACAGCAGTTTGAGCAAACTGTTGGAAGACAGCTTAGGACCAGTGGTAGTAGACATCAACCAACTCTGCACCACCATACATTGCCTTCAAAGAGTGGAGCCTAATCCCTGGTGTCTTGAGGTTGTCTTGTTGTTGTTGTTAGGTGCCATTGAGTCGAGTCCGGCTCATAGCGACCCTCAGAGGGTTTTCAATGGCTGACTGTTTCGGGATTGCCTAGGGAGTGGATTGCCACGTCCTTCTCTGATTTTTGTGGTGCTGAGAATCGAACCCGGGACCTCAGAGACTGCAGCACAGTGCTCTACCAACTTAGCTAAAGGTTGTCTAATCCCCTGCATTTGAGATTGTCTTTGGTCAGCAGAATGCACAAGAAGCAACAGTGTGTCAATGTCAGGTCTAGACCTCAAAAAGCTTTATGCTCCCCCACTCTCTCTCAGAACCCTGCCCAGGCATTAGGTGAACAAGCCAAGGATACCCTGCTGGAGGACAAGAGACACATGATCCAGCACTCTGTAATCTTAACCAGCTAACTGGCTGACATCTGAATGAACGTGACCAGAAGAACTGGCCAGCGGATTCATACCTAAATCTCCAACCTATAAATAATTGAACTAAACAAATGCTTATTGTCTTCATCCAGCAAGATAGGGTAATTTGTTAGCGAACAGTGCTTGGCAACAGATAACTAGCATAACAATGGAACTAAGATATTAACACTAGGCTTGACTGGTGACTGGGTGACTCCAAGACCCATATTTTTCAACCTATAAAAAATATCAGCCATTGCAATATGAAGATGCATGTATATATGTCCCTGTATGATATATATTCACACTATTTAAATATATGTTGAGTAGATGTAATATAATATAGCCAAACATAGGCTGGGCTGGGATTTAGCTCAATTGTTAGAGGGCCATTCTGCAGTCTCTGGAGTCCTGGGTTCAATTCTCAGCACCACAAAAATTGGAGAAGGAAGTGGCAATCCACTCCCTAGGCAATCCCAAAACAGCCAGCCATTGAAAACCCTATAAGGGTCACTATGAGTGGGATACAACTCGACAGCACCTAAGAACAACAACAAACATAGGCTGTTTTAAGTGGGAGAGATTAGGTATGGGAAGAAATGGTAAAAAATGTATCACTTTATACCTGTAATCTCAACAACTAGGGAGGCTGAGGCAGAAGGATATTGAGTTCAAAAACAGTGGCAGCCTGTACCACTTAGTGAAATACTATCACAAAATAAAAAATAAAAATCAATGCCAGGCATAGTGGCACACACCTGTAATCCCAGCAACTTGGGAGATAGAAGCAGATGATCATGAATCCATGGCCAGAGGCAGCCTGCATAATTTAGAGAGACATTGACTCAGAATAAAAAATAAAAAATGGGCTACAGGTGGAATTCAGTGGTAGAGCACTTGTAAAGTATGTGCAAGGCACTGAGTTCAACCCCCAAGTACTGTAAAAACATAAACAAAATAATAAAATTAAATTAAAATTTAAAAAGAAGGCTGAGTGTGCTGCTCAGAGGGAGAACATTTGCCTAGCATTCTGTTTAACTACACAGTACTGAGAAAAAACACTTTAATCAAATAAGAAGTGATGATTTTATAAAAAACAAGGAGCAGGCCTTATTCTTACTTGTAATGCTTAACAGATTATTAGCCATTATTTTTATGGATGTTATTCTCTGATACTCATACTATTGGCAAATCAGATCATAAAATATACACTAGGTAAGCATCATATTGGATCATCAAAAGTACTGTTTTCACAATTTTTTTCTTACCAACATGCTATCATTTGAATGTATCCCTCAAAGCTCATGTGTTGGAAACTTAATCCCCAATGAATGGATTCATGATAATTATTAAGGAAGTGGGTGGATTATCACAAGAGTGGGTTCCTTATAAAAGCACAAGTTTGGACTCCTTTCCTCTTTTGTATACACTCTCTTGCCCTCCCACCTACTGCCATGGGATGACACAACAAGTAGACCCTCTCTAGATGTAGCCTCTTGCGCCTGGACTTCCCAGTTCCAGAACTGTGAGCCAGATAAACTTCTGTTTTTAAAATTTACTCAGTCACCAATATTCAGTTACAACAGTACAAAACAGAGGAAGACATCTGGTTTTCAGGGAACAATATTGTCAAGAAAATCCATGAATAAACACAGAAGAAAATAAAGTGCCCTTGGATAAAAATAATAGTAAAATTTTGTTGATGGCAATCATTAGATAAATATTGATTGAGCATATACTGTGGGGAAGGCAATGTGCTAATCTCTGAGAACACAGGACTGAATAAACAGCCTGGGTTCTTTCCTGGTTTCTAGTTGGTCTGTATAACTGAGAAACAATACAGATGATTACAATGGAGGAGGAAGAGAGGAGGAGGAGGAGGAGGAAGAGGAAGAGGAGGAGGAGGAAGGAGAAGAGGAGGAGGAGAAGAAGGCAGTTTCTATAAACTAACATTTAGCTTTATATATTAAGAATATTCTGAAATGAAGTGGGGCAAAGTAGATCATGCCTGTAATCCCAGAGACTTGGGAAGCAGAGGCAGGAAGATGGCAAGTTCAAGTCTAAAAGTAGCCTGAATAATCATAGTAAGACTCTGTATCAAAATAGAAAACAAGGGCCTAAGGTGTAGCTTAGTGATAGAGCCCTTACAAAGTATGTGCTGTAAGGTACTTGGTTCAGCCCCCTACTACTACAAAAAACAAATAACAAAAAAAAGAGAATATTCTGAAATGAAAGTTTCAGAAGACCTAAATGTCTGCATGTCTGCATTTAATTAGTCAAAATGAACTAGGAGTTCATAATGAATTTGAAATGCTATAATGTCAAAAATTAAAATAAATACTTCTGATGTAGTTAAAGGACTTTTACAAAGTCCTGGAGGTCATATAAGTTCATAATCTGAATAAAAATTTACAAACTTTTTTTTTAATAAAGATCTAGTTTGGATATGAGGATGTATCATGGAGAAAAGCTTCAGAGAAATAAAGTCTGGTTATAAATGTCATTTAATTTATTAATGCCAAGCTTATTGTTGGTCCATATATTCTCACATGAGATGGTTGACAAATTTCAAAACAAGAAAAAAAGAAAATGATTAGCTTTTAATGGACTATCAGTGGAAGGAAAACATTATTAATAATGCCTGAGAGGATATAATAAGAAATAATGAGAGTTTTAAACAAACCAAAGAGGACTGATGAATGGGTTATTTAATAATTGTCTTTAAAACTGGGAAGTGTTATTGTGAGGGGAATGCTAACATGTGATTCCTTATTTTCTCAATGAATAAAATAACTAAAAGCTTTATTAACCTGAAGCCAGAAGGGGTCAAAGATCTTGCTCTGAACAGCATTACCAACACTCTGTGTTGGGTGTTGAGCACATCTTTACACAGCAGATCTGCTTACCACTGTGGTATATAATCTTGAAGTTTGCATTTTCATTTTACAATACTAAAGCTTTGCGATTTCTTCAGCTTCCTAGAGTTGCTCAGGACTTGTGTGGGTTAATACTAGTCATCCAACATATACTTGCCTTGCCAAGTACTAACTGAGAAACTGAGAAACTGGTGCAAGCCCTCTGCTAGGTGGTGTGGGTGTATGGTAAGAGTGACACCATCCCTCCTTCCATGGAGCATGTGCACATTACTTAAAAAATGATTACCCCAGGGAGGCTTGATTATGGACCTCTCGCATCAGACACTCTGGCTGTGGGGCCCAGGAATCTGTGTCTTAACACTCTCTCCAAGGGAATCTGATGCAAACTCAAGTTTAATAACCTTATGGGTTTTTAAAGCACTCCTGTATATTCTATCTCCCCAAACCTTTAAAATCCATCCACTCCTCATTCCCATTCTTTAATGCCATTCAGCCTCTACTGCTGCTCTTTAACATTGTTGTCACAGTCTCCCAGCTGGTCTCCCTGTCTCTGTTTGTAATTTCATTCATTCATTAATACTTACTAACACATAGTATGTGTTTGAAATACATTGATAAAAAAGCAAGAATCTTTTCCTTCATGTGATTTACATTTTTGTTTGTGGGTGTGTGGGCAGTGGGATGAGTAGGGACAGAAAGTAAGTAAAAATCATGAAAGGCAATGCATGAGCAGGTCATATAGGATAGAAGGAGACCCGTGCTGTGGGAGGATAAAAGGACAGTGCTTATGTCTCCAACATGACTGGGGTTCTACACTAACTGAGCTGCTTTAATCCTCCCAACAAGACCATTTTATAAATGGAAAAGGAAACTCAACTTCCCAAGATCTAAGAGTCGGTAGGTAGCTCCCACCCCAGGTCTTTATGCATCCCAAACTTTGATCTCTTTCTATGTCACTGCAGTTACAGCTTTGCTTCCATGGAAAAAAAGACTCTGAGATAGAGATATGTATACAGGCCTTTGTCAGGGAGTAGTTGGGGGATCACTACTTAAGGAAGGGGAGGACACAGAAGAGAAGAGAGGAGTCTGGGAGAAAAGAGAGAAGTTAGATGGCGATACAATTGCTGAAGAGGTTTTAGTCAACTTCATGGGAACTCTGAGCTGAGATGGTCCTACAGAGTTTTCCTGATATGAGCTGAATAGGATAGGTCTTATATCTCGGAATAATTGCTCATTGGATGCATGCTGGAGGAAGAGGTCATGACCATAGGCAAGACAGATTTCTCTAAGCAAGGTCAATTCCTAGAGAATAAATGATCAAAAAGGGCTTGTAAACTATATACCTACTACCTTACAAAACTGGTTAAGTCACCAATTTTGGGGGGAGTGGGCAAAAAGATATGGGTAAGAGTATAAAACCCAATTTCCTTGAGTCTTTTTGGAATCTTCCATTCCAGAGTATTTAGTAACAACATCTTCCCCCAATATACCTAGTAAATGTTAACCTGCAGCTCAAGCATTTAGTAGAATTAGCAGTGTCAAAATCAGAAGCAAGTCTTTGCAGGGAGAGAGTCTGCTCTGCCAGATGTCAAAAAGTGC
The DNA here is from genome assembly GCA_007922755.1 of Pedetes capensis. NCBI lineage: Eukaryota > Metazoa > Chordata > Mammalia > Rodentia > Pedetidae > Pedetes > Pedetes capensis. The sequence goes on from VMDO01010129.1 coordinate 52,267, forward strand.
ACAAGTGCTTATTCAGGGTGAATAAAACTGCCAAGATTATAATTGCATGTAACTGGAAGTAGACAAAGAAATTAATGGTGCTGAATAGTGTTCAACTACCTGAGAGCTGGTACATTTAGCCAAAATTGCATGTCATTAGAAAAACTGGAGTAAAAACTCCCATCAATACAGTCAGCATTCTCTGAAATCCACAAGTGGTCATGGTTAACACAAAAATATTTAATTCTATCAGTTATGGTTGCCCTTTGCCCCCAGCATTTGACACTAGCAGCTCTTGAGAGTTTAGCAAACACTCAGGGCTCCTTTCACATCCCTGGCTCTCATTCTGGCTCAACTGGCTTCCTTAAGACAAGGACAAAAATCACAGAAAGTATGTAAATAAGACAGGGAGACATGAGAAATTTTATGAAGGTAGAAAGAAAGAGGACAAAACTAGAGACTAAGTGTTAGAAGGGACCTTACATGAAGAGAAATACTACCCTTCTCCTCTATCTAATGCATGAGAAAACTAAGACCTGAGACACAGAAAAGTTAAGTGGTTTTGCTCCAGTCAGAGCTCCTGATGTGAAGAACAGTTCTCTTTCTGTTGCCCACATGGCTACCAGAAGTGTGTGGTGACTCTTTCATGCACCCACTTAATTAGTCTGAGCAAGATTTCCCAGCATTGCTGATTAGGGTGGGCCATAAGAAACACTGCCTGCAGCCATAACACTGTGGCATCCAAGCCTATCAAATCTTGGAAACTAAGCAGGGTCGGACCTGGTTAGTACCTGGATGGGAGACCACATGGGAACACCAGCCTGTAGGCTTGGGAGAAGGACCCAGTAACCCACTCCCAAAAATCAATCTGCCACTGAAAACCCTATGAATACCAGAGAAACACTGACAAAAGTGTTTCGTCTATTGTACACAGTGTCTCTATGAGTCAGACACCTACTCGATGGCACCTAACAACAAACAACAACGTAATAGACATTGTGCAGAAGAGTCTGAAAATGGAAGTGTGAAGCAGCAGCTACACTGATCTTGTAGGAGAACTGCTCACTGAGCCAGTCTGTACTGGCAAACCATAGATTCTCGAGCAACTTTAATTAATTTTCTTTGAGGGTTTTTTTTGCACAGCACTATTTAGCAATAGATAATTAATGAAGTCTTCCTCTGTTGTAGCCCCTCATTTTAATAAATGCTTATGAGTTCTGTTTTAAATCAAAATCATGCTACAGGCAGGCTGAGAAGCCCTTGAGGACAACAAAATTTTCTCTAAAGAGAAATAAATAAATCATTTTTCCTTCCTTTCACATTTATTAAATACAAATATGCAAAAACATCATTTTCAACATAAGTAAATGTAGTGATTTATACTTTTTCTGTGACTCTGTAATCCCAGCTATTTTGAAAAGAACATTGACTCTTCAAATGGTACCATTTTCTTTTTTTCCCCTCGCTTTATTGGTAAATGATGGTGGGGTACAGAGTAATACAGCAATGACTTTTACCATTATGCAACAATTACATGACTTTTGCTTATACTTTTATCAACTTACAAGGTTTATGGAACCTTTTGACTAATATGTAGTAAAACTCATACACATATTTGGGTTATGTTCCCCTATTTTTCCAATGTACTCATGAAGTTGTGTCATTTTCACTGTGATTATCCTCTCCCCCTTTATACCTCTACATTGATTCTCCTCCCCATCCTACCTTCCACAATCTTTGCTTCCCTTTGCTCATCCTCTCCCTCCTTCTTCCTACTTTTTATATTGTCTCTGCTAAGTTTAATTGTGCATTTTTTATATATCAACTTATGTCTAGGATTTTTTTCTTCCTTTAAGTATGATTCTCTTCTAACATATAACTGAGAACATATGGTATTTCTCTTTTTGAGATTGTGTTCATTAGCTTAAGATGATGTTCTCCAGTTCCATCTATTTTGCTGCAAAGGACATTATTTCATTTTTTATGGCTGAGTAGTATTCCACTGTACATATGTAATGATAGTATTTTCAAACACAGAAGAAGTGATCTATAGTAGAAGGAAATTTTTTTTCCCTTTCCTTCTCCAGAGAGGAAAATTTGGAAGCTCTTGTCTCCCAGGGACTGTTTTTGTTGTTGTTAGGTCCTGTTGAGTCAGATCCAACTCATAGCAACCATATATACAACAGAACACAATACTCCCCAACACAGTGCCATGCCTGGCACTATGTTAGTAATTCTCTGCTATTCATAAGGTTTTCAATGGCTAATTGTTTCAAGATTGCTTCAGGTGTGGATTGCTATGTCATTCTCCCATTTTTGCGGTGCTGGGGATGGAACCCAGGGCCTCAGACCGTGTAGGGCAGCCCTCTATCAACTGAGCTAAACCCCAGCAAGGACTACAGATGAATATATAGGAAGGTAATGATTCTTGGTTCTGCCTTATACAAGAAGAGCTCTACCCCCCTTCCCAAACAGAACATTCATTTGGTTTTAGAGTGACCAAAGACATTTCAATAGCTGCTACCTAATTACAGAATACTCCCATATAATTTTTTCTTGGAGGCAATGATTGATCCTGTCTGAAGATGGGCACTCTGGGCTCTGAATTTCTGTTGAGGGATTCTTCCACCTTTATGAGGATGATAAATAGAAAGGTATGCATTTGAGTCTAGTCTTTGGCCTGAACCACAGAGAGATCTGGGGATTGCAACACACCACAGAGAAGTCCTCACGTGAGGTGACAGTACAAGCTTGTTGGCTGGGGAGCAGGAGAGAATTGCCCGTGGATGCATCAGGCAATGGGCCAAAACTGGCTAGACAGCTCCCATCTGCTAAGGACAATTCCCTGAGAAGTGACATGGCCATGAGCCTTCAAAACCAATCCTAATAGCAGCTGGACTCTAGATACACAGGCCAGGTGAAGGGAGTCTGGATGGGCCACCCACAATGTTTCCTACACCTCAGTTTACCTGTACATGCCAGCAGGAAGAGTTTAGAGGTTGAGAGATGAATAGACAGAGGGGACATCCACTGAGAAGGAAGCTTACAAAGCATGTGGAGATCAAGGGGTCATTCTCTTCCTAGGTGAATATTACTTAAGGTCTTCTCCATTACTCAAAATCTAACCTCACATCTGCAAGTGTATGTTTCTGCCAATTGTGTGAAATGGACCCACTGTAACATTAGGGGAGGAATTGATAGCCACCTTCCACAAAGTTTGACTGCCTTAGGTATTACGTCCTTAGTTTTGTAACCAAACTTAAGGGGAAACTGAGAAAAGCCAAAGCATTGGTAAGGGCAGAAGCTGACTCCATTGGTATGGGAGTGTTTCTGTGCTACCCCAAAGTATTTCTAAATCTTCAGATAGGCCAGCACCTCAGAGATGATGCATTTAATAGAGAAAAAGCCTAAGTTCACCCTGAGAAGCAGGATTATCACATGCCACCCAATCAAAGACATTTTCACACAAGACATTCCTCTCATTTCCAAAACAGAAAGATGAATCACAGTAAAGTCCAAATGATCCACTTCCCAACCTAATCAAATCCCTGCTGATAGCATAAAGCTGTAAGTGAAGACAGCACTTTCTAGAAGCAGATATCTTTCCATAGGGATCTACAGATTCAGATAAGTACATGAAGTAACAAAATAGATATGTCCTCTCTGAATTTACAAATACAGCTGATAGAACTGGCAGGAGTCTTGTTCCCTTTCCTCAGTTTTTAGTTTTTCTAAATATCTGATATCAAAATATCTAAATATCTTCAGATTTTTCAATGAAGAACTTTATTTTTACAGTTTTTTCTTTTGAGAGAAAAATTTTTAAATAGTGAAATGTATATGATTTAAGGTATATTCATGAATTTTGATGAATATAATTGCTTAACACAAACCCCTATCAAAATATTGACATTTGAACAACCCCAAGCAGCCTACATTTTCTTCCCAGTCAATACTTGTCCGCACCACTCAGAGGAAAACACTGTTCCTTTTCCTATCTTAGATTAATTTTGCCTGTTTTAGAAGTTCATCTAAATGAAAAACATAATAGGTTCTTTCACTCATCATCATGTTTCTGAGATTGATTCATAAGTTGTAAATATCAGTACTTAATTCTTTTGAGTTGCTAAGTAGTATTTATTAGAAATATTTAGTACCATTGTCAAGATTTTGTTCTGATGGTTAAAGGTGATTATTAAAGTGGTGATTTAGATAATTTGGATTTTTTTCCAATAACCTCAAGATTTAAAAAAATATATATTCCTAAATGAATAGGGCATTTTTTTTTCACTACAAACAGGCATAGTAAAATAAATAAATAAATAAGTAAATAAATAAAATGCCCCAAGGTAAACTCCAAGAAGTCCATTTGTGCTTCACAATAAAACTACAAAACTACCACCACCAACAACAAAAAATCTCTGTTTTAATCATAGAAAAATAAAGAAAAAAGAAAGCTACAGATTTCAGTGTAGACATTTTTATCATTTAGATTCACTGGCCCTAGAAAACCACCCAACCATGTTGTCAGGTCTTAGGCACAGCAGCAACTGCAGTATAACCCAAAGAATAATTCTCTTGGTGCTTTATTTCTGGCAAACTCCCTTAATTGGCTAGCATGCTAATCCCTTTCTTAGAAGAACACTTAGCACTGGCAGTGTGTGAGGCAAACACAAAATATAAGTCCTGGTTTGGTATGCAAATCAGCACCATGGAAACTGGCATGGCATTGCTGTGCTCAGGGCAAACGGCAGGGAACAGATGAACTATGAATCAAAGCCTGAAGAAAACTGCTGTCAACAGGAGTATGGACACAGATTGCTTCTCTCCCTGTGGCTTCCTTTAATTCTGACTTCAGCTTGACACTTCAATACACAATATTATAATGGAGCTCCTAATTCTCCTCTATGTTGTTGTTGTGAGGTGTTGTCTATGCAATTCATACATGTGAAACATTGTTGTGCTTCTCTGCTATTCGTAGAGTTTTCAATGGCTGATTGATTTTTGGGAGTGGGCTGCTGGGTCCTTCTCCCAAGCGTACAGCACCTGGTGCTCCCAGTTGGTCTCCCATCCAAGTACTAACCAGGCCCAACCCTGCTTAGCTTCTGAGATCTGCTGAGATTGGACACCATAATGGTGCAGGTGCAGGCTTTCTCCTCTATAAGCCTGACTAATAAAATTATTAGCCATTTATAATCCTGATATCTAAGTGTGACATTGTTTTAGTTACTGTTTCCAGTCATAAGAAATATATTTGTAGACATCTTCAAAGTGTATGCTTTCTTATTCAAACAACAAAAATAAATGCTTCCCTGTGTCATCCTTTATGTGGGCATAGGAATTCTCTTGCCCTTGGTTCTACTTGTGTGACCTTTGAAGTCTAGTAAGACTTGGGTATTCTTCTGGGGAAGAGATTTCCCTCCTAATGTAAGTATAAAGTTCAATATTATGGACAGTGATAGAAATCAATGTAATTGTCTTTAGGGTAGATGGGATTCACAGGGAAAATCACCAAGGAACTTCTCAGGGTGATAAAAATGTTCTTCTTTTGGTCTGGATGATGGTGATACTGATAGACACATTTGTTACAATTAATTGCACTGTATGAAACCTTTCCTTCATTTTACTATAAGTAAATTTATCTTGACAAAATACTGAAAAACCCAAAAATTTTTATAAGGGATGAGCAGCCTTCACCAGACAAAGAAATCAATGGCTCAGAAGAGGATATGAACCCCTAACCGACTAATAGAAGCTAGAGAGGCTGGCAAGCCAAACCATCCCCAAAATGACCCCCAGTTTGGCACTCACCAGCTTCAGGCATCATCCTACTGCTCACCAGTTGTCAAGTTCAAAGTATTCTCTTTCCTCTGAAAATCTCTCCAGGTCCTTTCCAGTTAACCCATTCCATTTGGGCAACTCCCAGCCATAGCCCAAGATACATACAAGAGTCACTGTGCCACCAGTTCCTCTGCCTAGGGTTTTAAATCTATAAGAAACTGAGTTCAGGCTCAGGTGTGGGTTCAATATGTTAAAATTTAGAGGGTTCAGATTCAGTTCAGGTTTGGGTTTAAATCCTGTAGCTGGGCTTCAAATGAAACCTGAACCCAAACCCAGTGAAGAAATTGGGTATGGGTTCAGCTTTCAATTTTTTTATAACATCAGCTATTTAAAAATTGAAAATAATAAAACTGTAAAAGTCTTTATTCATCTATCCACACATAGGATTACAAATTTAAACTCGAACTTTAATCGAACCCAAATCATCTATATTTTAACATATCAAACTAGCACCTGAACCTGAACCAAATTTTTCACAGGTTTGAAACCCAGCCTTTGCCTAATATAGATGAGGAATGGTTGAATACTTTGCAAGACCATGGTGGCTTTTAAAAAATGTCTTCCATCAGCCAGGATAGCAGTGGAGCTTCTAATCCTGCCATAGCTTTTTTCAACTCTGCCCATCTCTGAAAAATGGCAAGGCATAATTGTTAATTGTATTCCATCTAATGGTCTCCTTACTGTTGTTGTTGTAGCTGCTGGGGTTTTTTGGTTTTTTGTTTTGTTTTGTTTTGTTTTTTGCTTTTTAAGATTCCTCATTTACAGGTAAAGAAACTGAGATTGGACTACCTTAAACAACTAATCACCATTTGTGAGAGACAAACCCTGGTGATACCAATCAAATAGCTGTCTTTTAAAAACATGGAGGACCCTTTCCTGCTAAAGAAGCTAAAGGCCCCTGTATTCAACTTGATCTATGTCCTATGCACAAACTCTTAAACAGCTTGGGAAATGCAGAAAAATCCAAGGATATCTGCTGGCGTTGGACGTAAAGTATGTCCTTGGTCTATCTTCTAGGCTGTGACTTCTGAAGCTATTTCAGAAAAATGGCCAAGCAGAGAGGCTGGACTTGTACCTGGAACCCTGTGCTCAAGAGCCCTGTCACCACTGGGACCTGTGACCCTGGTGCAGACACTCTTCCTCCTGCACCTCAGATTTTTCATTTCTAAAAGTAAAGTGGTATGAAAATTCTGTGATCTCATGGCACTTAATACCTAATAATCCCAGGGAAACTACTCTCAATACTTTTTCCCAATAGTACGTGGTTCCAGATCCGTATATATGTATATTTTTAATTCTATCTGGACTTTAATTTTAAATCACCTAATGTGAGATTTTTTTTAATAGTAAAGGAAGGTGTCAATGAGTTTAGATCTGGGCACTATGAAGACAAAACAAGGGTAATGCAGACTTTATTATTATTTATAATTACTCTTAACAGGTATGACCAATAAGTTCTGATAGAGTTCTGATTAATCTAAGACACCTACATGGTTTCAAATTCTACTTTTTTCACTTACTAATTATCTGGCAAGTTACATGACCCACCTCTATTTCAGTGATCTCATCTCTAAAATGGGAATATTCATAGTACTTCATGCATCCTCATGTGAGGATTAAATTAGTTAATATTTGCAAAGAACATATATAAGCTGGCAAATGGTAAATGTGGTATATAATATGTGTGTGTATTTGTTGCTGTTGTTAGGTGCTGTCGAGTTGGTGTCCGACTCATAGTGACCCTATGTACAACAGGCAAAACAGTATTGTTAGTGCTTCTCTGCTATTCATGGGGTTTTCAGTGGCTGATTGTTTTTTGGGAGTGGTTTGCTGGGTCGTTCTCCCAAGCCTACAGCACCTGTTGTTCCCAATTGGTCTCCCATTTAAGTACTAACCAGACCCGACTCTGCTTAGCTTCTGAGATATGAAGGGATCAGATGCCATAGTCTGTATGGCTGCAGGCTGTGTGTTTATTAAATATTAAATTAAGAGCAAGTTTTTTTCTCAGAAAGAATTTGAGATATCTCATGTGGTTTTAATTTTTTGCTACAAAAAAAAAAAACAACCAAAAAACAAAACAAAAAAAACCAGTCCCTATACTGAAGTTCTTCTGAATAAAGCAGTAATGGACATTTCTGGAATAGCCACTTTGATATTTTTCAATATTTAAAGTGTCCTATAATACAGACAGGCTGGGATTTAGCTCAGTTGGTAGAGCGCTGCACTGCAGTCTCTGAGGTCCCGAGTTCAATTCCCAGCACTGCAAAACTGGAGAAGGACCTGGCAATCCACTCCCAAGGCAATCCCAAAATAGTCAGCCATTGAAAACCCTGTGAGGGTCGCTATGAGTCAGATACCGACTCGATGGCACCTACCAACAACAACAATAATACAGACAATGAGTAGCTCTAGAAATAAACTACCCTGAATCAAGGACATGTGTTCTTAACTAACAACATAAGTATTAACAAGGGGCAGAGTGAGGGAACTGCTGAGCAACAACAACAAAAAAAATCAAAACATCACTAACAGTGAAATACTCTGAAGAGGAGCAGTCAGGTCTTTGACAGATTATTCCAGCTTGTTATTTAAAATAAATCAATGGGTTGCTCAATTCATCAGCCAGTTTTACCTCGGCAGTCAGTGTCCATGATTTATTTGAACATGACACCAAAAAGAGAAGGAAAGCTATTTCTGCTTGAGTTTTATGGAACCAATTAAAGTTGATGCCAGAGACTAAGGGCCTTTTAATTGACCCCTCACTATTTCCTGCACCCAAACTTACCCATAACACTCAGTCCCCATCCTTAGGTCTCACGCATGCTGGCTTTACAATAAATGCTATTTTTAGCCATTGAAACATGGAAGCTTTTGTTAATTCTATTTACAGACCATGCAGGATGCCAGCTAAATGTCCCATTTTATATCATCCCTCACAAGACCTGACAGTTGGAAACACTTAGTTCTGCTCTGCTTCCATTGTGTTTCTGAAGTCATTTGAATGATTTAAATCAGAGATGAGTATTTGCAAATGAGCTGAAGAAATAAAGATGTGCCTGAAAACTCCAAATGGCCTTGTTAAGAATGCACTCAGTTCTAGTTTAATTCTTGGGGATCTGGTTAGCGCTCGTAAATTACAACAGCAGTTCTTCCCTGATGGTGACATTTCATGGTTCAACTTTAAAGGATTCACTGCTTCCAAATCAAGTACTTTTATAAAATCCCATTAAAAGATTCCTTAAACTCTTCACCTAGAAAATTAAAGAGGAAATTATTTAAGAGGAAATCTCTGTTCATTTTTAAATAAATCTATAGCCTAATATGAAAACAACAGTAATTTTAATATTATCTCATTTTCCTGAACATTTACTAGTCCAGTAAGACACTAGGACAGTCTCAAAAAAGGATTATTAGCTCTCCTTTATAAATGAAAAGACTAATTATTGCAGAAGTTAAGGCGTTTACCTAAGCAAAGAGCAGAGCTAGAATTCCATCTAAAACCTTAGTACATTTGGCTAAAAGAAACAAATTTCTTATATCCAACTTATGTAGAAGATTTCACAGCTTGACATGACCAGTGCAAGGCAGGTGGCATTTCTGGGCCATTTGTCCTAAATGTCTCCAGGAGTCCAACTGAGACCTCCCAGTCATAATGAATTAATTTCAGATGGAAAGGAAAGAATTGAAGACTTGTCTTGAACACTGAACATTTGATCTTTCTACCCTTGTGCACTCCTCTTCTTCCAACAACTCACTTGTTCCCTATAGCCAGTCTCTGCAAAGTACAATCCATCAAGGCAATTCATCTCATAATGGGAATTGTTCAGGAGCTTAACATCCTCTGACGGTATCTAAACTTCCAATAAGAAAAGCATTAATTCCAACAAATCCTTTAAAAATCTCATTAGAGGTAAATGTAAAAGAATAAGCATTCACCTGTATTCCTGGCTACTCAGAAGGCTGAGGCAAGAGGCCTACTTGAGCACAGGAATTGGAGACCAGCCTGGGCAACATAGTCAGGAGGAAAGGAAGGAAGAAAGGAAGGAGGGAGGGAAGGAAGGAAGGAAGGAAGGAAGGAAGGAAGGAAGGAAGGAAGGAAGGGAGGGAGGGAGGGAGGGAGGGAAGGAGGGAGGGAGAAAGGAAGGAAAGAAGAGTGGAAAGATGGAAGAAAGGAAGGAAAAAAGAAGGAAGAAAGGAAGAAAGCAAGGAAAGAAAGAAGAAAGGAAGGAAAGAAGGAAAGAAGGAAAGAAGAAAGGCAAGAGAAAAGAAAAAATGGAAGGAAGGAAAGAAAAAAGAAAGGAAGGAAAGAAGAAAGAAGGAAGGAAGGAAGGAAAGAAAAGAGGAAGGAAGAAAGGGAGGGAGGAAGGGAGGAAGGAAGGGAAAAGAAAAAGGAAAAGGCCCTCATTGATGCTACTGAAACTCAATATTGGAGCATCTCAGCCCGCCTGTATTACTGACTCAGATCATGAGGATCTGAGGATACCACACACATAGACTTAATTTACTTTAGCAGCCCTCAAGTCAAGCTCTCTCCTCTTAACTCTGACTTCTTTGTCAGCATCTCTATAAAAATGAAAGCTAGCCAGGTGCTGTGGCACACATCTGTAATCCCAGTGATTTGGAGGTTGTGTCAGGAGGATCACAAGTTCAATGCCAGAAGCAGCCTGCACAACTTAGTGAGACATTGCCTCAAAACAAAAAATAAAAAAGGGGCTGAGGGCACACTTGTCTATCATATGTGAGGTCTTGGTTTCAATGCCCAATATGGGAGGCGGGAAGGTAATCACTGCATTGACATACAAATGAACATTTGAGAACATAATTCTATAGGCTGAATCTATATTGCACTACATGTAGAGTGAAGGCCCCTGATTTTAGGATGAGATGTAAATAGCAAGGCATTATGGACGTTTGGCCTCTGAGTGCCTCAAGTCAAGCTGTAAACCAAAACCCACCTTTCTCTCCACCACTAGAGGATACTACCTGTAGACAGTAGGGCTACTTTACAGGAAGATGGTTGTCCTTCATTCACCATAGGTCGTTGGCATCTACAGGAGCCTCATCTGGTAACAGCCCTTAAGATGACCTGGCAGAATGGAAACTCTATGGTTTTGACCCAGAGCTCCCTGGGTTTACATCATTATGCAGCTGCTTACCAGCATCTTTAACCACTTTAAGCCCATTTGTCACCAGGAAAACAGGGTAAATGATGTTTACTGACTGTTGAGAGAATCAATCAGGACAGCATATCCTAAGTTCCTAATGTACACTCTGTGGAATAGGTGACTGACACAGCAGCTTCCCATGGCAAATTGGCAATGGTTAATGTCTTCAGGAAGGAGTGAGAAGCATTAGAGTACTGTGGTCAAAAGTGTAGATTCTGGATACAGATTCTAAGGGGCAAGAGACTGTACCTCATTTTTCCTCATCTGTCTTCCTCATCTGTAAGAATGAATCATTTTCCCTCAGCTTTAAAATAGAATAATGCCCATTTATCCTCATCTGTGCCTTATTTTTCCTCATCTGGAAAAGGGGATAATCCTAGTATCCAACTCATAGTTGTTAGGATTATATAGCACTTAGACTACCGCATGTCCACTACGTTGTTGTTGTTAGGTGCTGTTGAGTCATGTCCAACTCATAGCGACCCTAAAGGGTTTTCAATGGCTGACTCATTTGGGATTACTTTAGGAGTGGACTGCCACATCCTTCTCCTGTTTTTGCAGTGCTGTGAATCAAATCTGGGTCCTCAGAGAGTGCAGTGCAGTACCCTACCACTTGAGCTAAACCCCAGCCCATGCCCCACTATAAACACTCAATAAATATTGGCTATTTAGTGTTGTAATGATATCATCATTTGCACCAGAGCAGGTGGACACAAACATAAAATAATGCCCAGTGAAGAATGATGAAAAGATGTTTTGCTCACAGAAATGGCCCCTCAGGGGGAGTGTGAGACCTGCCTTTCCCTTTTATTAAAGAGCTATTGAGTGAGAGAAGATTTTTGATTCATTGTGTTTGGCCCTGGGGGATGAACCAGTCTCAGTGGATCAAAGCAGCAGGGGATTCGTATTTTTCTCAGTTTTGAAAAGAAATGGAAAGCAGCTTAGCTGCTCAGAGGTGAAGCAGGCTGCTTCTGGAAAGAGGGAGTTTGTAGTCACAAAGACTAGCCCAAGCAGCACCCAGACACCTTTAACAGAAGTAGGTCTTTTGCATCCCAGACACTGGCCAAAGGGTCTTAAAGCACACCTTTAAGGTCCTCCCAAAATTTAGGTTTAATGACTGTGAGAAATAACAAAGCCAGGTAAATAGGCAGATCTTGTACAATGGTGCAAGTCACATGATGGGGCACTGACAAATTGCATCTGAGTCCCTATTTTCTGCTGGGTTGGGACTTACTGCTGTGTGCTTCTCTATACTGTCCACCCAATTCCAGACAGAGAGCAATCTCAAGAGCTGGCTCATCTCTCAGTCTGAGATGATCTTTCAAGAAAACAGTAAGAAATGCTATTCATTTGAGATGAGAACCTGGCCTTTGGTGCACTGTTCCATTTTCATTCATGGCTTATTGGCAACCACTCATCTCCTGCTGGAAATTAATTAAGGCTTGAGTTCAGTAGGAGCTGGTATTTGCTTTGAATCACAGACCCTACTGCCGAAACTTTGAAATGACTAAAACACACCTCCAATTTGGAGCTCGATGAGGCACATTTGAAGAGCTCCCTGTTGCTCTTGGCTTATTCTGTCCTGAACAATGTGCTATAAATGTTCTCTGCAACAATGCACAGGGTGGATTTTAGCTACCTGGAAGGTCCTGCTGATTTTACCAAAGGGAAAAGAGTGCACCTAGGACTGGAAGTAAAGGGCCAATTTGAAGGGGGAAAACTAGCATTTTTCACTGTTAGGAGATTTGGAGATTTTTAACATTGCCCTCTTTTTTGTTTGTCTTTTTCTCCTGTATGAGGGGGTTGAACCTATGACCTTATGTACACTAGGCAAGGGCTCTATCACTGAGCTGCACCCCCAGGCCTTTTTTTATTTTTTTATTCTGAGACAGAGTCCTTGCTAAGTAATACAGGTTGCCTCTGGCATTGAATTTGCAATCCTCCTGCCTCTACCTCCAAATCACTGGAATTACGGTATGTACCAATGTGCCCAGCTAACATTGCCCTCTTTGTTGTGCTTTGCTAGTCCTTTTATGAAAGAAGTAATATACTACATATAGGAAGAATTCTTGGCCTGCAGCTATAGCACTGTGGCCTCTGATCCCATCAGATCTCGGCAGCTAAGCAGGGTCAGGCCTGGTTAGTACCTGGATGGGAGACCACCTGAGAATACCAGGTGCTATAGGCTTGGGAGAAGGACCTGGCAATCCACTCCCAATAACCAATCAGCCATGGAAATCTTATGAATAGTGCAGAAGCACTGACAAGAGTATTTCACCTGTTGTAGGTAGGGTTGCTACATGTTGGACACGGACTTGACAGCACCTAATAGCAACAACAGGAAGAATCATTACAAGTCACTGAGTAGGATGCACTATTCCAGTTAATGAGTATTCTGTTTAACAGAGGACCATGATTTATCACTCATGTATTTGTCTTATTTCTTACTCAACTCCCTTTAAAAATCTATATGGGTCTTTGGGGCATTTTTATAGCTTCCATGTGCTCAGGAGGTAAGTTTAGCATTTCTGGAAGAACTGGCAACTCCTCTTGCCAGAAGGGCAAATTGGGAAATAAAATCATGACCTTTACTTTGAAACCTCAGATGTCTATTCAGGATAAAGTAACAAAGAGGGAACAGGAAGTCTTTGTTCATCTCAGATTCTCAGTTCATGTTTTTAAGAGCTGATCATCTATTCAGGGACACAGACTGGATATCTAAAATGAAATCAATCCTGACTTTAGCATCACATCCATTTTTCCTCCTAGTAGAAGCCAACGCTCTCTGCAAGTACACCAAGCTTTGTAATTGATCCCTACCTCACAGCACAGCAGTGAGTGGAGCCAATGTAATCTGTCATAATTCTATTTATTTCATCTTGGATCTCCTTATATAAAGACTATCTCTTAAAGCTCTATCCCAATGGCCAGATTACAATAGTAATGGTATAGTATTTGATACATGAAATTATGCCTTTGAAAATAAAAGGGACCCATGATTTTACTCAGGAAAATAAAAAAAACAGAAGTAATCTGTCCCTGACACACTTTGTATAAGGTTTAATAATAGAGCATGTTAAAAACTTAAAAAGTTAAAAATTGAAAGAGGCATTACAACATACAACTTATAATTTCTGCAGCAATGATTGGAATGTTCTATACTTGATGGGGTTGAAGCTAGATATTCATATTCTAAACATGTAATGAGAAGACATCAATGCCTTGCTATTAAATTTCTAATTGAAAGCCAAAGATTTAAACAGCTAAAGCACAACACTGACTCCTAACATTAGATATAATATAATAAAGGTGAATTTTGACCCAATCAAGCCTATTTAAATTGGACACATGGCTGACTTAAATTGTCCATATACTTGTCCACATTATCGAGTATCAGGGTCTTGAATAACTGTCATGGCATCTGCAGATGCTATCATGATAATGGAATAGCTCCCCAAATTAGAGAATAGGCATGTGTTCCTCTATATCAGAAATTAGTTTAAACTTTTCTTTACAAGGTGCCAATTGTTCATTTTGAATCTTTGATGGTAAAGCGCTAGGTTAACGGATGCAGGGAATACAAGCGTCCAACCTCTCTACTGGTAGTGATTTCAGCAAGAAAAAGAAAAAAGGTTATAAACAATGTAAGCACATTTGAGGGCAGAATGAGTGTTTACACGAATACTGAGTTCTTATTGGGTAGAAGGCACTGTGCAAAGTCTATCATATTTATTGACATTTTTAATCTTGCCAATCACTCTAGAAGGTATACTTTCTAATATTAACTACATTTTGTAATGAAGAAAGTGAGGCAAAAAGTTAAATAATTTGCCCAAGATCAGATTGTCAGTAAATAATAAAGCCACAATTTGAATCTAGGCCATCTGACACCAAATCCATATTTTTGACCACCAAATTTTAACTCCTGGAGGTGACTTAGTACTGCTAACATTCTGGCAACAGATTGTTGTGCAATATCAAGGCATAAGTCCAGTTGTTTCCCTAGGATAAAACCTTCAAAGCAAATTTACTAGGTCAAAGCATGTGCATATTTTAAATTTATACCTAGTGCCTAGAAGTTGAATAGACCCTGGTCTGTCAGTATAGGTAAGGGGGAAGATTCCAGATGGTGGAAACAGCATGAGCAGAAGGGCAATAGGGCTTATGATCCAACAACAACAGAAGCTTCATTTGTCTAGTGTGTGAAAAATAGGGAGGAGATGTAATGGTGGATTTGGTGGAGCAGTGGGTAGGGGCTCTCTTACCAGTGGTCTGGCCACCTTTAGTCTCAATGGATTTACATATCCATCCAGTTGAACTCAATTGTACTAATGATGCTTGCATTTGTCATTTACTAGAAAAAAGAAAGCATTATACAAGAGGCAACAAATAATAGAACTCTTGAATTATGGGGTACCAAATTCAGTTCTTTGAAAAGGGTCTGTTTGGTGTGTACTATAACAAAGTTTTATGAACAATAATGCTTCCATTTGCAGAACATGCCATTAGTAGTGTATACATTGCCTTAGGTTTTATTCTTTGAAGAAGAGTTGAATTTTCAGGGAAGGCATTGGATTTCTCCAGCTTCTCTGACAGGGTCCTCTAATTTCAAGCAAGAGTCTAACAAGCAGAAGTAGGCAAAGAAGCCTTGTCTGAATATAATATTAAGGGCCTGGCAATTCCACTCCCAGGGCAATCCCGAAACAGTCAGCCATTGAAAACCCTATGAGGGTCGCTATGAGTTGGATACCGACTTGACGGCACCTAACAATAACAACCTTGAAACATCCATTGCCAGTTCTTCCCTATTATACATTCCATATTTAGTGAGCACTTATAATGAACCAGGCACTGTACCAGACTTTGCAAGTGGATAAATAAAAGGTAATTTCTTGCCCCCTGCTCTCAAATCATTTACAGGTTTGGACTGTATGCAAGTCTTTAAAAATAACCACTTCCAAACAAATGACTATCAAGCAATAGCAAGAGTGCTGTAAAAAGAGTGACAGTGGGGGCCAGGGGTGGAGGCACATGCCTGAAATCTCAGAGTCAGGAGGTAGAGGCAAAAGGATTGCAAGATCAAGAGCAGAAGCTGCCTGTATAACTCAGCAAGACCTTATCTCAAAATAAAAAGAAAATAAATAGTGGACTGAGGGCAGCCCAGTGGCAGAGTACTTGTAAGGTATATTCAAGGCCCAGGATTCCTGGATTCAACTCCTGAGTACTGCAAGGGAAGACAGACAGAGAGAGAGAGAGACAGAGAGAGACAGAGACAGAGACAGAGACAGAGACAGACAGACAGACACACACACACACACACACGCACACACACACACACACACAATGGGAAAGGTGAGATGACTCTAAATTGGGGAAAGGCCTTTTTGACTGAGCATAGCTGAGTGATGACTTTCAAGGCCCCAATTCATCATATTCCCTGTGAAGATGTCCCTCTCCACGGAATGGGCAGATCTCCCCATCTCCCTTCAGGACGCAAAGGACAATTCCCTGCCCTCAATGCCAAGTTAAGAAATGCGATTAGTTTCATCCATTTGGATATCAGGAGATGTGACATATCATAGCACTGAGAAAACATGTGGTGTCTCCACTTGTCCTCACCTCTCTATCTGTAAGAACATTCTCTGGCTAGTGTTGGGGTATGAGACACATGGGATCAACAGAGTCACCTCAGTCTTCCTAGCTGGATCCATCCCAGACCGGCCCACAGCCTGCTGATCTCTAGACATGTGAGCAAGCACAGCCAGGAGCAGAGTGAATCCCAACCCCTAAATGTGTGAGTACAAATGCCTACTCTTGCAGTGCAGACCAGCAAGCATGTGTGGTTGTTACACAGCATTACTGAGGCAAGAGATAGCTGATATACTAAAGCTGAGTTCTTAAGAAAAGTCCATCAGGTAAAGCAAGGAGAATTCCTTAAGCCTTGAGAGAAAGTGAAAAGGAAAAGAAGTGATAGATTCTAGATATATTTGAGTTAGAAAAACAACAGAGCATGGTGAAAAATTAGACAGGAAATCTGAGTCAATTAGACAGAGATGATGCTTAGACATTCAGTTTGGGCAAATAAGTGGATAGCTATGGAATCTACTAAAAAAGGAAAAATGGAAGAGGAATAGTATATAGGAGTATATGAAAACTGAGATGAGGGTGAAGGTGTGAGAGAGACATGTAAATAGAAATGTCAGACAAGTAGCTTTGAACTCAAGGGGGCATATGGAAGGAATGGTGATGTGAATTTGAGAGTGGACAGCAGGTATACTTCTACCTATGAGATTCAATGATATGTATTGTAGTGAGAATGTTGACTGACAATGGAAGAAGGCCCAGGGCTAAAGATAGTGTATGTCTGTGTGTTCATCATGTTTATTTGTAAGCTAATAAAATGTAGGTTTTACTGTGACTTCATCAAAAACAAAAGAAACCTCCAAACACTGTTTTAATACACAATTATTTGGGTGCTTGGCTGGTAAACTTTTATGGGTTGGTCAGGGTAATGAATAGAGAGAAAAGTCTAACAGTCTAAATCAGAAAAGAAATGAAGACACTTCTAGAAGAAAAGACATCCAGAAAGGCGAGGTTGGTGAATACAGCATGTGAGGAGTAGCTGCTATAATGAGTAATGGGTTTGCCTGGAGAGGATGTTAGGAAGTTCTACAGTCTCCCTTTTGCTATTTTCTCAGTAGAAAATGAATAAATGAATCTAGTCTGTCTGTCTATCCATCTATCTATCCACTTACCTACCTACCTATCAACCATTTATTGGCCTATGTATCATTTACCCCTTCACCTATCTATCTATCATCTACCAGTATAATTTTAATGAAACATGCAAAAGTGGTAACCTGGGTAGTATTTCCCGTTACCATAACACATGCCCCACACATCTGTTTGGTTGTAATTTGAATGCTTCACTGCATTTCAATTCCTGTGTGCTGTGTAATACCATCAGAGATTTGAATAATGAAGTACTGAATAATCACTACTGAAATTAAAGAATAGATGGAGTTTACATGCAATTATTTTATTTCCAAGCCAAAAAAAAAATCCCACACAAAATATAAGATTTAAATACCAAATGAATAAAGAATCAGTATTCCACACTGGCATGTTCCAGGTTGACAGAGGGAAAAAAAAGCCTGGTTTCCACACTTCTAAATGTAACAGTTTGTTCATTCCATGAATAAAGCCTGTCTTTAGTACCTAGAGTTTAAAGTAAATCCACTTAAAAAATGAATATCAGATATATGAACAAGGTGATATTTCTTAAAATAATGAGTAGCTTGAGGAACAAGAATACAAAATATGTTGGCTTTTCTCTCAGTATCTGTGGTCACGAAGACTCTTAAAAGGACAGCATAAACCCTGTCAATGACTCTTATGGGATTCAACATTTAGGAACTTGATGCAAATTTTTACTTCGTCTTATTAGACAGAATAGGCACTTGCAGGACCTGTGGTTTAAAATGGCAAACAAGAAGTATGTGAACCTGCAAAATCATGTGATGAACTTTTTGGTAACAAAAATCAAAGTGTGACCTACTAAATTCATAAAACAATGAATGAATATTGAGGTTTAGGACTGAAGGGGTGCACATTTTACACAGGCAAAACTCACTGGAATTAATAGCTTTTGACTGAGCAAACTACCATAAACCTTCCTGAAAAATATCTTGCTTTTATTTCTAACAGTGGTGTCCATTCCTTACCTTTTAAAATCTTTTGCAGTGGCTGTGCATTAATGATACCCACATCCTCAGAGTCCCAAGGAAGCTTTCTTTTGCCAATCGATACTATCCACTTTCAGCCATCCCTTAGATATAATTATTTTTATTTGGCATTCAATTGCCTTTCTCCATTTTCTCCAGGTCCCTTTCAAGATTTTTATCAATAAACAATTAAAGAGGCCATGTTATTTAATGGCTTTTTCCCATACTAATTTTGTATTGACTATTTTGGACATCTGGGTAAAGCTAATCTCTGGATATTGAACATTATTACTACTAACTTGACTGATCACCTTTTCAGAGTGGAAATTCATCTTTTCTACAAAGAGGTAGAGAAAGATTGATGGTCTTCAATACAGCAAAGAAATTCAAGTGCTACATCTGTATCCCTGGGCCATTTTACCTTTAATTTTACATATTTATACTTATACATAAAGACATATATACACACATGTATGTGCACATATATATGCATATGTAAATATATACAGTATTATGTACATGTGTGTATATGTGGTACATGTACATACATATACACACACAT
Organism: Pedetes capensis; assembly: GCA_007922755.1. Taxonomy (NCBI): domain Eukaryota; kingdom Metazoa; phylum Chordata; class Mammalia; order Rodentia; family Pedetidae; genus Pedetes; species Pedetes capensis. The sequence continues at coordinate 71,538 of VMDO01010129.1, forward strand.
ATATATATATGTCTATATGTCTGTAAACTTGCTCTTACTCAAGCACTTTCTAAACAAAGGAAAAATTGTTTACTACTATAGCAGGGCTATACTGAGTATAAATTGATTTGTATGTAGAATGATATGAACTTTCATATTCTTTTTCGTATAAAATCAAACATATGATTGCCTCATGATGTATACATAATGTCTGAATGAAGCTCTAGCATGGGAAAAGCTCTATGCATTTTCATAGCATTTCTCTAGAGCTGCCAGTGGCAAAATGCTGCTCTGTTTGCTCTAGGAATGGGTTCAATCTCCAACACCACAAAAATGAGAGAAGGACCTGGTAGCCCCTTCAGAAACAATCTCGAAATAATCAGCCACTGAAAATCCTATGAATAGCACTGACAATGTCGAACATGGCACAGTGTCAGGGAATGTTTCATTCTGTTGCACGTAGGGTCGATATAAGATAGACACGACTGGACGTCACCTAACAACAAGCTCCATACTTTAAGAAGTATCCCCAAACTCCTTTTGACATCTACTTTTGTATCATGTTGTATACTCTCCCAAAGGGAGAATGTGAACAACACAAGTTGGACACAATCGTGGACAACTTAACAAAACAAGGTGTTTGATTCAGAAGGAAACAACCCAGGAGCTCCTTTCTTCTGCTCCATCTTTTTCCTTAGATCATTTTTCCCCCTAATTGCAATATGACTGCAAAATGAAAGGGAAAAGGGATCTAAAAGGCATTTTATAGGTGGATATCCTTTCATTTCTTGTTTTCTTCCTTCTTAACTAAATAAAACAGAGAGCTCCAAATTCTTGGTGAGCACACACTTGTTCCAATTCCCCACTGAAAGGATTGCATTAAAGCTTAACAGGTACAGAGAACAAAATGGAAAGAAGATATCTAATGACACTGAGGTACTGTGAGGAAGGATTCCAAGCGATTTCAGAGGATAGGTTGATACAACACATACACACACACACACAATTTAAGACAGAACATTGCAGCAAACGTTTTTGCAAATTTCTTATGTAAAGATACAGCAGTGTAATGATGTAATTAATTTGATGTATTTAATGGCTAGTTACTGAAAGAATATCATGTATTTCTTTTTTAAATGCAACATTATTCTGACACTGGTCTTAACATGAAAATTCAGGTTGTGACTCTCAGCATAGATGTCAATCCTCTATTATTTGTCTGAGGCAAACTTGCTCAGAAAACTTAGTCAAAATTGGCTTACTAATCTTTCCCCTATTTAAAAAGAAAGTACTTTATTCATTGTCTTATTAGGTTGAGCACATAGTAGACCAAATACAGAAAGATAATTCCTCTTTATTTTCTGTGTATTTGTATAAAATTATCATAATACTTACATAGAAGCCTATATATAATCATTATATATCATTATATAAAATCAATATATAAAATCATTAATTTTATGTATATATACATATATATGTGTGTATACGTATATATACACATATATATGTATATATATTGTTGTTGTTGTTAGGTGCCGTCGAGTCGGTATCCGACTCATAGCGACCCTCTGTACAACAGGGGAAACGCTATTGTCAGTGCTTCTCTGCTGTTCGTAGGGTTTTCAATGGCAGATTGATTTTTTGGGAGGGGGTTGCCAGGTCCTTCTCCCAAGCCTACAGCTTCTGGTGTGCCCAGGCGGTCTCCCATCCAGGTACTAACCAGGCCCGACCCTGCTTAGCTTCCGAGATCTGACGGGA
>VMDO01010130.1:0-73196 GCA_007922755.1 Pedetes capensis
AGGCAGTCTCCCATCCAGGTACTAACCAGGCCCGACCCTGCTTAGCTTCAGATATCTGACGGGATCGGATGCCACAGGGCTACAGCTGCAGGCTTATTTTAGAATAGGGGTTCAAATACAAGATTAAGCATGTCTCTTTTGTTGTTGCATCTTAGTTTATTTGTTTGTACATCTCTCTCCAAATTAAATTGTGAGAATTCCCAACACACTTGTCTTTGTATCCTTCCCCCAGTGTCTGCATTGTGGGTGCTCAGATATTTGTTTTCATCGGTTTCTCTGTTAAATCTTAATAGAGTCATCCATCTTATTGGCAACTCCTCCTGGATTAATGCAGGTGTCTTCTTTGTTTTCACCCAGCCATTGGTAAATATTTTGAAATATATGGAACTTGGTAACTTTACCCCGAGACCCTCTTTTCTTTGGGATAATATTGATGACTTCTGATATATGGTTGTTTACCAGCTATGGATCTCTTTAACCAGATTACTTCTTTCAACATTTCTTCCTACAGATACCAAGTGCTTCCTGAGTGTCAGCTAACATATTCTCATTGTTTCTACCTCAAACACCCACATTATACCATGAAAGAACTTTCAAATGACTTTAAATTATGATTACATCACGTTTATAGCAATTCATGACTCTAACAGTAATCACTTTACCCGAAGAAGAAAAAGAAAAGAAATGAGTATGCTTCCTTTTTTTTAATGTACTAATTCAGGCTCAGGGGCTGGAGTTTAGCTCAGTTGATAGAGTGCTGCTCCACACTCTCTGAGGACCCAGGTTTGATCCCCAGCACCAAAAAAATGAGAGAAGGATCTAGCAATCCACTCCCAACGCAATCTCAAAAACAGTCAACCGTTAAAAACCCTATGAGGGTCATTATGACTTGGACCCAACTCAAGGGACCTAACAACAACAACAACAATTTAGCCTCATGAAGATCAGCCATTTCTCTTGCAAGCACTCGCTAGTGAGTTCAGTAACATCCTTGGAATATATAAAACTATTAGCATAAAAAGACAAATGGAAGAGAAGTCTTTGGTGTGGAGGGGGTGGGATGGGGGAGGAAGTGCACAAGAGGGTAAGGGGGAACTTATCTGTGTAATGTACAACAAAACGCATATATGGAAATGTCACAATGAAATGCATGTCAGAATGAATCACATTAAGGTGTACATTAAAATTTTCCAATAAGAAACAATAACATCCTTGGACTGCTGTGGATAGTGATTATATTCACAAGAATAACTTTGCCATATTTCTAATGCTTTATCCTCCAATAGTACTTTGCTACTAACAACAGCAACAAAATCTTTCAAAAAGTTTAAGGGTGCAGTGAACCTCTGCTTGAAGAGCGCAACTCTGGGCAGCCAAGGAAAGGGAGCTACTGACCTTGAACTGGGTCTCATGTCTCTAAGTGGAGCCTCTGCTGCACCCCGCCATGACAGAGTAGACACAAGATACCAGTTAAGTCCACAGCGCTTTAGAGGCCTATAGAAGCCATTGTCTGGAAGGGAAAGTGGTGTTCGTGTTGTCTCTGGTGGCCCTGCAGTCATCTCTTCACCTTCTTTTGTATCCTCCTTGTGATGCAGAGATCACTATCCTTCATGCAAAAGAGAAAAAGCAATCAAACAGATGCATAAGATTTGACACATCTTCCAAAATTCTTACCCCTGCAACTTTTGAACTGGAAAATCTCCCCAAAGGGCTGTAAAAGTAGAATTTGTAGCACTCCATGTTGCGGGGAGTGCTGTGTGTCTACTGGCTTTACAGCAAAGCTATGCCCAGCAGCTTTGTACCTTTTCTCACGGGCCCACTTTCAAAGCCCTTCTTTCCTGTGTGCCCCAAACCTGTTCACAACAGTCTCTCTCCTCCACAGTGCTTGCCACAGGTAGTTAAGTGTGAACAATGGCAACCAAAGAAAAAGAAATAAAACTAAATTCCCATTACCAAAGGAAAACTCAAGTTAGCCCTCTGGGGGAGGAGCTCCCGAGGATTAATTATATTGTAGGAGTTGATATCTTTCTTCATTTCCCTTTCCAGCAGTTTTGCAAATACATTTTTTCCACAGTTTTAAAGAAATGCAAGAGCTCCCAAGTTCCACAGCCAGAAAATCCTGACAGCCTCTGATAGCTGAATAATGGATGAAGTTCCAGTGTTTTCTTAGCAAGGAGAGAGAAGAAAAGCGATAGAGAGGTCCAGATAAAGTGCAGGAATCTGACATCCTCTCCCGCTGAACAATGGTGAGAAGAATATTCTGGCTTCTTTGCTTTTTTTTTTTTTTTTTGTCCATGTACAAAATGTATATGGAAACAACAGTTCAGTGTGAAGTTTATCATCATTTCACGCCTGTACCTAGGACTTAATCCAGCGGTTCTCATCTGTGTCAATGTGATTGCTTCCCTCAGAAAGGGGTAAGACCTGGGACACAGATTACTAAGGATTTCCACCCGGCAAACTTTATTATACAGTTGCTCAGAAAAATGTTCTGTAAGATATTGCATGATTTTCCCAGCTGGGAAATAGCGCCAATATTCCCCCATATTCCTTGACTGGAAAACTGATTAATACAAGACGTTATCATCAGCCAAGTTTAAGATTTTTCTTTCCTATAAAGTTCAGTGTTTCAATGCCGATTCATTCATATCCCTGTTCCCTTGGTAGGGCCAACTGTGCCAAGACAGTCAAGGTGAAGGCGATCCAGTGTACGTCTTCTGAGAGGCCGCTCCCCACACCATCTCCCACAATACCTGTCACTGGTACCTAACATTCCACCATTAGAGATTCACTCTTTTGGGTCTGGAGGTATTTTAATCCCTGGGGGTCCTATTAAAATGCAAACCCTCTGAAAAGCATAGCAGCATTGAAAGCTGTTCTTAACTGACAGCAAAGGGGGCCCTGGGGAATTGGACACAGGATAGAGCCTGAGGAACACGGCAGGAAATCAGGGCAGGAGAGGGAAGGCAAGATGGCGGCAAAAATAAACCTCTGCCTGATTTTCCAGGGGCCTGGCCTCAGGGCCTCTGCTCTTCCCTCTACTAAGGAAATGCCATTTTGGGGTGGGTGAAGGGCACAGGCCATGCAATTTGTTTTCAGTTGTGCTGAAGGAGAAAAATCAACATTATAAATCTACACAAAGGTGTTCATGAGAACGCTAACTTTAGTTGAGTCTGTTTAATAACGATATTGCCCCTGGACTTCCTCTTTGGATGCCTTGACGTAGTCACACAGGCTTGTCAATAAAGGTTGTATCTAAATCATAGGGTTGTGACTGTGTGCACTTTTATTTCTTTGCCCTCTTTGGAAACAAGAGTATGGAAGGTTTTGTTTTGTTTTTCTTATTTTTATATATTTCACTTATACTAGGAGTGTTTCCATAGAAAACATGGAAGTGACTTAAACTAATAAGTGACTTTAATAAATGTCTCGAGAAGAGGAAAATGGGGAACCTATTAAAGCAGACTTCCTGGATTTCAGGACAACCTGTCTCTACCCAACAAGTTGCTGATTTGCATCAGCAGGAAATGATCCCAGAACAAAGTCCCTGGGCTCCCTCAATAAAGCTTCCAACTTTGAAAAAGCAAAGTAGACATTCAGAGCTTTTTGAAAATCCAAAAAAACAAAGATCGAAACTCATTGCTGTTATTGTGTGGTGGTTCATGAGTCAGTATATCAGAGTGTGTGTTAAAAGATGTAGATAAATGGTTAAAGAAATGGCTGTGGGAAACTGACTGTCCCCCAGAAAGATCGAAGTTATTTAAAGGTCTTATGCATGTAGGGGGAAGGAAGAGTTTGAGTTAAGAGTTTTTATACGTTTTCATGTATCTGGAAACCAAAAGTTATGAAAGCATTTTTGTGTTCTATCCTCGTCATCATTGTTGTTATTGTTTTCCTTTTATGGTAAGTAGGTAGAAGTATTTGGCCCAAACTCAGACTCACCTCAAAGAACTCCAATGTTCAGTCAAGGCTATTTAATGAATTGTGACCAGAGTCAACTCAGGGCATCAGGATGATAAAGGACTTCTGACCAAATAAAACAGGTACAGCCTGGAAAATAAATTCCTGGGGAAATAAAGTGAGTAGGCCTTTACAAACGGAAATTTGAAAAGAAGGAGGACACTTATCTCTTTAAATCTTGTTTCAAATAGTGTCTTCCTTGTAAGTGAATGACTATGTAACTCTACTTAATTAAGGATTGGTGGTTATATTATTTTAACAAAGTTACACTTCCATAGCAAAATTTAATCAAGATGTCTTTATCTGTCCCTCATAAGATTCTCCCTACCCTAGCTGTCCCAGGCACTTGTCCAACACAGTGCGCTGCGTTCCTGACACGCCTCCCCAAGAACAAAAACAAAAACAAAAACAAAAAAACCCAGAAGCATCTGAGAAAATGCAGAAAAGTCCTAGTCAGCATAAGTGTTGGAAAGCCTGTACACAAGAGGAAAAGCCACACGATGAATGTCCTTCTGACCGCAGATCAGTTGCCCCCATCTGTGCACATCTACAAAAAAGCAGTTCATTCACCCCCTGAATGCTGCAGTACGAGCTCCCTGCAATTCCACCATCTGCAGCGTGAGAAAGGAACAAGGGCATCTCCTCATGGCTTTGACAGCAACTTCCATGAGAAGCAAACACTGAAGCCAGTGTCTGAGGATTGTCAATATTTTGATCATTGATATTCAGGCACACGAGTGCACATATATACATTGTATTTCATAGCACACACACAAAAAGCAGGCAGTAGAGGTTTCACTGTTGCACTAATAGTGACAACCATCCATTCAATCAAAAAACACTGAGCACCTAATAAATCCCAACATATGTGCTAAATATTAGGAAGAAAAATTAAATGTGGAAGTTTCTGCCATTTAGTCTATGCTACGAAACAATTAAGTAAAAATAATTATAGTATAGGGTATTCAATACTATAGTAAATATATGTATGAAAAGCTATAAGTTTTAAAGGCCATAAGAATTATGGCTATATGCTGTGATTAAGTTTGTAAACGATATACGATATCATTTAGTGACCAGTCATTATGTGGCAAGCATACACCTAATACCTCTTCTTCGTTACAGTACCACGCTAAGATAGGTACTATAGTAGAGCTGAGGAAACTGAATATAGTAGTCCGCTTTCTGCTACTATAATGAAATACTGACACAATTAGCATATAAAGTGAAAAGGTTTATTTTGGCTCACAGTTCTGCCAGTTCAAACTGAGTAGCACTAATTCCTTGGGTCTTTGGGGAGCACTTGGGGAGCAAAACCACTGACATTATGAGGCCAGAAGAAGAAAGAGAGGAAGAGACTGGGATTCTATCATCTTCTTAAAGCACATGCTCCCTATGACCTAAGGACTTCCCACAAGGTCCTGCCCCTTAAAGTCTTGACCACCTCCCAATAGTGCCATCCTGGGAACCAAGCCCATAACACAGAGAACATTCAGTATCCAGACTATAGCAGCAAAGCTCAGGGGGAAACTCACTGTTCAAAAATCACAATTTGTTACCAGAGGCTGGGAGTTGGGAGATAAGGGGAAATGTGATCAAAGTGTACCACATGTCAGTAAACAGAAGGAATAAGTATTTGAGATCTACTGTTGTTGTTAGGTGCTATCAAGTTGAGTCTGACTCATAGCAACTCTATGCATAACAGAAAGAAACAGTCCCCAACACTGTGCCACAGATATAATCTTTTTGTGTTTGAGCCCGTTGTTGCAGTCACTGTGTGTCTTCTCATTTTGAGTCATGCCACATCAGCAGATACAGGTCCCAGCGGCTTTACTCCATCTGCATTCCCATCATAACAGTTGACTCTACTTTAAGGAGACAACTCTTCCTAAGTTGTTTTTTGAATCCTTCCAGGCTAGAGTGCTCATTTCCTGGCTCTATATTTGATAGTGTTTCTCTGCTATTCATAGGGTTTTCAATGGTTGTTTCCAGAGTGGGCTACTAGGTCCTTCTCCCTAGTTTGTCTTAATCTGGAAGCTCAACTGAAACCTGTCCATAATGGGTAGCCCTTCTGGTATCTGAAATACTGGTGGCATAGCTTTCGGCATCATAGCAACAGGCAAGCCCCACAGCATGACAAGCTGACAGACACATGGGGATGAGATCTACCAGCTACAGTTAATAAGAGAAATGTAACGTATATTTGGGCTGGGATTTAGCTCAGTGGGTAGAGCACTGCACTGCAGTCTCTGAGGTCCCAAGTTCAATTCCCAGCACCACAAAAATGGGAGAAGGACCTGGCAATCCACTCCCAAGGCAATCCCGAAGCACTCAGCCAGTGAAAACCCTACGAGGGTCGCTATGAGTCGGATACTGACTCGATGGCACCTAACAAAACAATAAACAAATGTATATTTTGAAATTGCTAAGAAAATAGATTTCAAATGTTCTCTCCACAAAAGAATAATAAGTATGTAAGGTAATGGATACATTAATTAGCTTGATTTACTCATTCCAGAAGATACACATATACCAAAGAATCACATTGTAACCCATTAATATATGCAATTTTAATTTGTGAATTTAAATTGAATTTTTAAATCCCACAGCTATGAAAGAGCTGATTTTACATCTGAATCAGCCTGAAATGGTCGTGAGCTTAACCAGTAGGCCATACTAGCTCCAAATCCTCAAATTTCTTCTGTCTTCTTTATCTTGGTCAGTACTATAATTCATTGCCCCAGAGTCTCAGGAAGCTTTATATCCATTGTCTATAGGACATACTTTTTAAACCTACTTGAACTGGGAACAATAGATCCCCAAAGAGATGTCTTAAGTACCTCAAAAATGAAGCAAACTCAAGCAACTAAAATAAAAAGTCAGCAAACTTCAGCAAATTATCCCAGTGGAGAGCTATGTGCAGGGAAGTATTCTGAGGTCATTTAAGAGACCATCATCTTTGTATGGGGGCCAAAACATACTTCCCTTGTGAGGCTGCAGGACAGACTTAAATGACCCAGCCTGGAGAAAGGTCATCTCTGAGGCTGGAGTCAGGGCCAGCAGCCACAGCCTGCAAACCAATTGCTCTGAAAATCTTCTGCCGGTCTGTGGAAGCACCACAGGGACAGCAGTGCTGGAAGCAGACAAAGCTGAACCCTCCGCAGGAGTCAACCTTGAACCTCGCTGTGGCTCAGTAAATTTTACGAGGCACCACGCTGTACTCCCTGCAGCAAGGGAAACCAAGGAGCTGGCAAATGTGGTTCTTGAGGGACGAGAAACACAGGCCACGGGGCATTGGGGGAGGTCACAGGACCACGGGGCAGCAATCAATAGCACTGGGCAGAGCCCGGGGATCGATGACCCTGGACTTTGTGGCAGTTTAGCAAACTCGATTAACGGCACACGTGGGATTTGCCGGAGGCTGTGCAGGCAGCCTGAGACACCAGCTTTTAGAGGGGGCGAATATCATAGTGGTACCCACCTTCCAAAGGTATAGTTTATGAGCAGGCAGACCTTCTGGTCACTTACGTATGATTTGAGGGGCCCAGGAAACATTTTTTGCTAGAACCTCAAGATCTGAAATGGCTACTATCTATTCCTTTAGTTAAATGTTCTCTCTCTCTCCCCCCCCAGAGTTCTTTTTATCTGTTCTAGTATGAGAAATTTCTAACATATACAAAGTCAGTATAATAAATCCCCAGAGATTTATCACCCAGTTTCAACATTTATGAACTCATGGACAAACTTGTTCGTCTCGACCTTCATCCTCTCTACTGATTAGTATGAGGCAAATCTAGACATAATAATACGATATAATTTGGAAACATTCATGTGTGAATCTAATAGTTTTCATTTTTAAAATATACCTTGCTATTATCACACCAGAAATAAATTGAACACTGAACTTGGCTGAGGAAATCTCTCAGCTTGATAATATGACTATTGAAGTTGCTAATAGCAAATTTTTAAAAGCAGAGAGAAGAAGCACTGAGGACAGAATAGAGCCCACAAGGACTATGTCACTGGTGCAAAAGGTGTAACATGTCCATATTGGAAATGCTACTATGAGGAAGGAAAGAGACAAAGGGACAACAGAAATAGTCAAAGCAATTATGATTGAGAATTTTCCCTAGTTAACTTCAGACACCACATCATAGTGCCAGGAAGCTCAAAGAACACTAAGTAGAATACATATTCCCCAAAGCTACCCATTGTTGTTCTTGTTAGGTGTCATAGAGTTGGGTCCAACTCATAGAGACCCCACATACAACAGAATGAAACACCACCCCTCACTGATCCATGTGCATGATCTTTTTTTACGTTTGAGCCCATTGTTACAGCCACTGTGTTTCTTCTCATTATGAGTCATGCCACATTGGCAAAAAGGAGGTCCCACGGGCTTTACTCCATTCCCGTCACTAAGGTCGACTCTACTTTGAGGAAGCAACTCTTCCCCAGTCCTCTCTTAAATGCCTTCCAGCCTGGGAGGCTCATTTTCCTGCACTATAACTGACAGTGCTTCTCTGCTTATGTATAGGGTTTTCAATGGCTAATTATTTTAAGAGTGGCTGCTGGATCCTTTTCCCTGATCTGTCTTAATCTGGAAGCTCAGCTGAAACCTGTCCACCATGGGTGGCCCTGCTGATATCTGAAATACTAGTTGGCATAGCTTTCAACATCACAGCAACACACAAACTCCCACAGCACGACAACCTGACAGACACGTGGGGGAAAACTGCACATAGGCATGTTATAGTCAAGCTTCATAAGATCAAAGATGAAGAAAAAAATCTTGAAAAAATTCCAGAAGGGAAAAACAAAGCCTTGTCTCCAGAAGAGCAAAGATAAGAATTATACTTTACTTCTCATGAGAAAACAAGCAATCTAGAAGAGAGTGGAGTGCGAGAGAGAAGAAACGCTTTCAACCTAGAATTTCATGCTTTTAAACGTGAAGGAGAAATACTTTCTCAGACAAACAAAAATTGAGGTAATTGGTGGCCAGTAAACTCGCTTTGCAAAAAAAAAAAAAAAGTTAAATTCTTCACACTTTTATCCTTCCCTATTCCATGCTTTTATCCCTTCCTACTCCCAAGGCACACAGCAACCACTGGTCTTCTTCCTGTAAATTTTATTTTACTATAAATGGGAGGTGGTTACTATAAACAGACTGAGTATAGAAACCAGAAAAAGAAGAGAAAATTAAATTCAAACAGTAGAAGAATAAGTATCATAATAAAAATTACAGCAGAGTCAATGAAACTGAAAACAGAAAATCAAGAGGGAAAGTCAAAAAAACCAGAAGCTAATTCTTTGAAAAGATCAATAAAGTCAATAAGCCTCTAGCCAGGTAAACTAAGGGAAAAAAAGGAAATCCAAATTGCTAGTACCATAAATGAAAGAATGGATATCACTACAGACAACATGTACATTAAAGGAAGATTTTTAAAAAGGAGCACATGAATAATAGCTCTTTATCTGCAAATTTGATAATCTAGATAAAATGGACAAATTCCTTAGAAGGCACAATCTACCAAAATTCACACAAGGAAAAGTAGACAATTTGAATAGGCCTAGATCTATTTAATAAATCAAATCAATAAATTAATATCCTTCTAAAATAGAAAGCACTAGGATCAGGTAGTTTCACTGGTGAATTCTCACACTGAAGGAATAATTTGTACAAATCATCCACAATCTCTTCTAGAAGCAAAGAAAATAATTCCTAATTGATTCTGTGAGAGCAATTTAATCCCAAAGCCAAATGAAGACATTAGAAGAAAGGAAAATTGCAAACCAATACCTCTTGTGAACACAAATGCAAAAAACCTCAAGGAAATATTAGTAAATTAAATCCAATAAGATATAAAAACAATTGCATACTATGAACAAGTGCTGCTTATCCCAGGTATGCAAGGTCAATTAACATTCAAAAATCAATTAATGTAATCTATCACAACAATAGCTGAAAAAGAAAAATCATATGATCATATTGTTAGATGCAGAAAAGGCATTAGACAAAATCTCATATTCATGATTTTAAGAAAACTCAGTAAACTAGGAATTAGGGGAACTTATTTATAGAAAAGAATATCTATAAGTGAAAAAACAAGCAAAAACTTACTGCAAACATCATAGTTAAGTGTGAGAAACTGGAAACTTTGCTGCTGAAATCAGGAATAAGGCATGGATAGATCCTCTAACTACTTCTTGACAGGTGATCAGAAGTACTAGATAATTCAATAAGACAAGAAAAGGAAATGAAAATTATACATAATGTGAAGAAAGAAATAAAAATGTCTTCATTTGCAGATGACATGGTTATCTACACAGAAAATTTGAAAGAATTGAAAAGGAAATTTAAGAAGTAATAAGTGATTATAGCCAGATTACTGGATACAAGTTTAAAACACAAAAGTCATTTTCCTATATAACAGCAAAAACAAGTAGAATCTGAAATTAAAACATAGTACTATTTTTAGCTGCAACTTAAAAATGAAATGCTTAAGTATAAATCTAACAAAATGTATACAAAATCTATATGACAGAAACTACAAAATCCTAATGAAAGATATCAAGAAAGAACTAAAGATATTCCACAATCATGAATAGGAAGACTAAGCAATGTCAAGATACCAATTCTTCCCTACTTAATCTATGGATTCAACACAATCCCAGTCAAAATCCCAGGGAGTTATTTTGTGGATATTGAAAAACTGATTCTAAGGTTTATATAGAAAGGAAAAGGAGCCAGCATAGCCCATTCAACATTGATGGAGAAGAAAAATACGGGAGGACCAATATTATTCAACTGCAAGATTTCAAGCTACAGTAAACAAGGTAAGTTCATACAGAAAAAGAATAGAAAAATAGATCAATTAAACAGAATATAGAGCCCAGAAATAGATCCATATAATATAGCCAACTGATCTGTGACAAAAGAGCAGAGGTAATAGACTAGAACAGAAATAGTCTTTTCAATAATTTGTGCTGAAAAAATTTGGACATCCATATGCAATAAATAAATAAGCAAATATAGACACAAGCCTTACACGCATCACAAAAATTAACTTAAAATGGATCATAGACCTAAATATAAAATATGAAACTATAAAACCACTAGAAGATAGCATAGGAGAAAAATCTAAGTGACCTAGAGTTTGCTGTTGAGCTTTAGATACAATGTTGTTGTTGTTGTTGTTGTTGTTGTTGTTGTTGTTAGGTGCCATCGAGTCGGTATCCTACTCATATCAACCCTATATACAACTGGTGAAACACTGTTGTCAGTGCTTCTCTGCCATTCATAGGGTTTTCAATGGCAGATTGATTTTTGGGAGTGGGTTGTCAGGTCCTTCTCCCAAGCCTACAGCACCTGGTGTTCCCAGGCAGTCTCCCATCCCAGTACTAACCAGGCCCGACCCTGCTTAGCTTCCAAGATCTGATGGGATCAGATGCCACAGGGCTATGGCAGCAGGCCTTAGAAACAATACAAAAGACAAAATCTATGAAACAAATAATTGATAAACTGTGTGTTATTAAAATTATAAATTTCTTTGTGAAAGACACTGTCAAAAGAATGAGAAGACAAGACACAAACTTGGAGAAAATGTTTTAGAAAGATTCATGTATTAAAGGAATGTTTTCCAAAATATACAAATAACTCTTAAAGCCCAACAAGGAAACAAAATTTAAAAACAGCCAGGCACCATGGTACATACCTATAATCCCAGTAACTCTAGTGGCTAAGCAGGAGGATGGTGACTTGCAGGCCAGAGGCAGCCTGCTCAACTTAGCAAAGTCAGCTTCCCCCACTATTGACATTTGGCACCAGAATGGTACATATGCTATAATCCATGAACCTACAATGATCCATCACTATCACTCAAAGTTAATAGTTTACATTAGGGTTCTCTCTTGGTGTTGTATATTCTATGGGTTTTGATGAGTGTTAAATAATAGATATCTGCCATTGTAGCATCATACAGAATAATCTGACCCAAAAAATACTCTGTACTTAATTATCCATCCTTCCCCCTTAACACTTGTCCACCAGTGATATCCATATCCATCATATCCATAGTTTTGCCTTTTTCATCATGTCATATATTTGTAATTTACGGTAACCTTTTCATATTGACTTCCTCCACTTAGTAATAAGTATTTAAATTTCCTCCATGTGTTTTAATGGCTTAAGAGTTCATTCATTTTTAGAGTTTATAATATTCCATTGCCTATTCCTATCTCACTTGCAGCTGCACCACTATGGTGTCCAATCCCGTCAGATCTCAGAAGCTAAGCAGGGTCAGGCCTGGTTAGTACTTGAATGGGAGACCACCTGTGAACACCAGGTGCTGTAGGCTTGGGAGAAGGACCTGGCAACCCACTCCCAAAAAGCAATCAGCCATTGAAAACCCTATGAATAGCAGAGAAGCACTGACAATAGTGTTTCATCTGTTGTAGGTAGGGTCGCTATGATTTGATCATTCACTGGATAGCACCTAACAACATTCCTATCTCAGTTGCATCTTGATTGCTTCACGTTTTGGCAATTATGAAGAAAAAACTCATATACAAAACTGTATGGTTCCTTTTGTGAACATGTAAGTTTTTAATTCATTTAGGTAAGTAGGAAGGAGGGTGACTGCTGAATTGTATGGCAAGAGGTTATTTAATTTTGTAAGAAACTCCAAATTGTCTTCCAACATGGTTGTTTCATTTTGCATTTCTCAATCAGTAGAGCATGGGACTCTTAATCCCAGGGTCATGGGTTCAAGCCCCACATTGGGCACCAAATTATGTTGGGGGTGGGTTGCCCACCAGCAGCTCAGGATCTTCCTGCAGGACTGGACTGGTCAACGGTGGCAAGGACTGAAAGGCTCTGGTCAGTTACAAAAGAGTAGCTAAAAACTTTATTGTACAGGAATATAAACAGGAACAAGAACAGGCAGGAGCTGGAGCTGCAGCCCTTATGCCTCTGATGCTGGGTCAGGAGACTATCCTCAGCTTGACTGAAGATCTCTGCTGGTCTTCTGCCTCTAATGCTGGGTCAGGAGGCTATCCTCAGCTTGATTGACCTGGGCAGAATTAGAGCACTTGGTGTAGAGGAAAATTCAGCATTGAAATTTGTGAAGCAGGACTAAAAGTGTATATAACTAGCCTACTTGGTCAACTGAGCTAGAAATACTCACATGAAATGATAGGTACTTTTCAGATCGAATATAATACACTTAAAGTTAGTTTTCTTTAAAAATCAGCAGAAGTCAAGCGTATGTTCCTTTGGTAATCATTTAGTACAATGTGAGCTGCTTGATTACCATATGCAGTGAGCACAGCAGCTGAGAAATATGCCAATCATTTTCCCTCAATAGCTACCAAGAAAACCTCAGCATCCTTCATCCACTGCATCTTCCTCTTTAGTGAAGAAGCACAGGTCACCTACAGTGGCATGCTAAGCATGGAAGAATCTTAGGATCTAGACATGTTGCTTCTTTAAGACCCTTTCCCCAAGATCCTGACCAGATCCACTAAGACAAAAGGATTTTAAAAGCAAGCCACTTATTTTTATATATGAATGACAGAAAAGGATATAACCAGTGATTGAACAGTGATCCTTGTTAGGCAGGCGAGGGGGTTTCTCCTCTCCTCCCACCCTGCAGAGCCCTAGGCGCCCACCTGGCTGGAGTCTCCCGTGCCCCCCAGAGCGAGGTTTCATGCGGGGCCCGTGCTGCAGGCCTTTGTACTCCCTGTCAAAGGACCTGTCAAAGATGGCTCCCTGCTATAAGGAGGGACCTCCTTTTACCCAATATCCCCCAGTCCAAAATAACCCTTGAAAAAGCCCACCAAAATTTTGACTGGAAAGTCTGCCCTGCCTGGCAACTATTCCAGCCTATCAGAACACTGCACACACCCCATCCTACCTATCCACATGCAATATGTCAATTACTCCTTCCCCCTCCCATCTACAGCCCATAAAAGCCTCTCCCCTTCTCCCCCCCGCCACCCCGTGGCTGCTCTCCCTTTGCTAGAGACAGCCCCAGCAGCTTCTCCCAATAAACGTCTGTTGAGTTTATGGGTTTTTCGGCTCCTTACCTAACAATCATTACAGTTAATTATAATTTTTTTCATTCCAAATTTCAACTTTGAGTCTTAAATACATCTCCACTAAGAAAAGATCAGATAAAGAGATAGAGTAAGATGGTTAGAAGGTGATTAGCCCTCCTGATCTCTGCTTGGGGCTAGAGGGACTTTGGAAATTTAGTAAGACTGAATTTCACCCCAGGAAAAACAGAGGAGGGCAGATTGATAAAAAGAAAGAAGGAGAGTGCGAAAGTCCAGGGTGGTGTAGAAATGAGAGAGCAGAGGAAAAGCTTCTAAGTGAGGAACAGGACAGAGCAACATTTGCTTCTGAGGGAGAATAAACTAGGAAACCAGATTCCTGACCAGCACCCCTCAGATAGGAAGTTGTTGTTGTTAGGTGCCGTCGAGTTGGTATCCGACTCACAGTGACCCTCATAAGGTTTTCAATGGCTGACTGTTTTTAGGGATTGCCTTGGGAGTGGATTGCCAGGTCCTTCTCCCATTTTTGCAGTGCTAGGAATAGAACTCAGGACCTCAGAGACTGCAGCGCAGTGCTCTACCAACTGAGCTAAAGCCCATTCCCAGATAGGAAATACTACCTCCCAATTACCTTCCAAGACTCAAGAGCATGAGGTGTGCCCCTCATTTCCACCAATTTATGGGCATCCAAAAGCACAGCTTTGCCTAGCATGTCTGGGTTTAGATTCTATGGAATATTTCTGCCATGCCATTATCACGGCGACCTTCACATTAAAACCTGGATGCTCAGGGAAAGGATCGATTATATCTGGGAGGTGGAAGATATTTAGCTGGACAAGTCCAGGCTTCCAGCCCAGACAGACTGGTGGGGAAAGGCTGCGAGGGAGTGAAGGGATGGGACAAAGAGAGCAAGTTCTCTGAGCATCCTCCTCCAAGAGATGGACATGTTTACATCTCTTTGCTACAAAAAATCCATCTCCAAGCACCGCCAAGCCCCTCCCCAGGGCCAATCCACAAATTCTGAGTGCCTCATCTCACCCTTGATCCCCTCCACAGTCTCCCTTCCCTTCTTCACCATGGCCATTACTCTTGAGTCCCCCAGAACCCCCCTGTGACAGCCAAATCCATCTTCTCAGTGATCCCAAGTGTTATTTGCCCATTGCTACGCTCAGATGTGGGTCCTCACTGGACCCATGGTATTTCCTCAGCTCCTCTCTGCCCTTACCTTTCTAAACACAGAGACAAATTTTGCCTCTTCGAGAAATCTAAGTCTTCTAGTGCCAGCATGCAGTTCTCCAGGCAGCAGGCCTATGGTTGCACCCCCTACACAACGGACCTCTCACGCCTCTTTTGCCTTTTTGGGAAGGACCAGGAGCTATAAACCAAATCTAAACCCCTAAGGTGTGAGTGTAAATGTCCTCGGGTGTGGGAGTAGGGATGCCTTCTGGATGTGTATCTTTAGCAAGATATTGAAGGGCAAATTAATCCCATTTGGATCAGGATGCTTTTCTCGGTGTTTCCATCAATGTAGATCGCCCACAGGCTTGTCAGACACCTCTGGCTGCCACGCTCCTCCTGTAACTTGCATGACTGGCTCCTTGTCATTCAGGATGAGGTACAAATGTCACCTCATCAGGAAAACCTCCTACTACTTTCCAATCCCAAGCCAGTCATTCTGGCTGGCATCGCCCTGATGTGTTTTCATCATCACACCGATGATTTCTTGTGCACAATTGCATCATTTCTGCATTATACTTCTTTGCTGCAATGTACGACCACAAGAGAGAGGAGCTCGCCTGTCCTACTTACGACTCGCCCCTGGAATAGTGCCTGGTATCTTGCATAATCAATAAGTGTTTGTTGGAAAATCAGTGAACTCACATTCGGAGAAAGCAGTTGTGATTTTTCCTTGATTATTCCACACTTTCACTGACAAGGAAAGGAACTGATATCACAGGAAATTTTCTAATGCATTTTGTAAGGTTCCTCTTTGTCAACACTATCACCACCAAGAGCTTCTTCCCTCCACCCTGCTATGCCACCTCCTTGTACAGAAAGCACCTAAGTAATCTGTCAGATGCAAAATGCAGCTGACTTCAAAATTTCTGCTAACCTTGCGGGTGCTATTGGGGGCAAAGGGATCATTGTAAAGCATCACCATGCATATTCTCACTCAACAGCCCCAGCTTCCCTATGAAGTAGAAATAGTCTGTTCCCACATGACAAAAAAAATGGAACAGCACTCAGAGAGCCTAAATGTCCAGACTACATGAGTAACAAGCAACCAGACCCGCATTCATACCTGGGGCTTTTGACTTACTAACGATCACGTGTGCCTCATGATATTCTAAAACCAGCTTCCATGAAGCAGCTTTACATCCTAAAAGTAAATCTAGAGCAGGAGTTAGAAGATGTCTCCTCATCCAAAACATGGCCTACCATTTGCTGGCCCTGTGACCTTCTGTAACTTTTCCATTTATAAAGTAGGGATAGCAAACCTCAGACCCTCCCTGCCAACTTCCTATCTCAGCTGTGATGAGCACAAAGGTGATAACGTCAGTGCACAGAGCTCACCACAGCATGGCATTCCAGGGTGCTGTTGACTTGACAGTCAGCTGCTCTTCTTCCTTTGCCTTATCCACACCTGAATCTGCTAAATCAAGAGACCAGTCACAAGCAATGAAGTCAACGAAGTCACAGGTGCCGCAGCGCCAGCTGAGGGAGGTGGCAATGTATGGAAACCTCTTCTGGAAGAAAGGTTAAATAGCATCTAGTGCCCATGTGCTGAAACCTTGGTCCCCAGCCCATGGTGCTACATGGAGGTGGCAGAACGTTGAGGAGGTGGGGCTCAGTGGAAGGAAGTTAGGTCATTGGGGGTGTGCCCTTGAAGGTGCTGTGAGGACTCTGGCTCCTCCTCTTCCTCTCACTTTACTTCCCAGCCACCCTGATGTGAACAGGCCTCCTCTGCCGTGCACGCCCACCATGACATACTGGGTTGCCACTGGCCCAAAGCAATGGGACACATGGTCATGGACTGAAACCTTCAAACCAAGAGCCAAAATAAACATTCCTTCCTTTTAAATTATCATCTCAGGTATGTCAAAGTAATGGGAAATGACCACAAACCAAGAAATATTGCCATTTGAAGCAAGTCCCAGCTTCGGTTCCCTTGGCAAAGCCCCGAGATACATTCAGCAGGGAGAAGAACAGCAGTGAAGATAGTGTCCCCAGCCAGCACATTTCAGTAGGTTTAACACAACAAACCCGGAGGAAACAAACCAGCCCCAGAGGGAGCTGAGCTCGTAGCTCCCGGCCCGTGACTGACAGTTAATACCGCATGTGGCAAACTGCTGGAGGATATTCAGCAATGCTAGCCGGCTCTAGCTGAGGATTCAGCTCTGACAGGTCAAATGAAACAAAATCTCCCCTTATACCTCCCTGATCAAGTTTTCCAGAGATGCTGGTGAGAGAACAAAAACAAATCCCCAGAATAATCTTTCATGGAAGCCTTCTCAAGACAGTAACTAAACTAAAAGAAAAGCAAAAAAAAAAAAAAAAAAAAAAAAACTAAAAGTTTTTCTTATTTTAATTGAATCAGAAGATTCAGGTTATGACCTAGATAAGAGACTTTTCTCTATATATTTTTTCTTCTGACTTTAGACCCTGTTTTAAAACATGATTCTTAATAGCCTGTCATGAAAAGACTTGGACAAATCTAAAATTTATGTTATGATTATTGAAAGATTTCACCTACAGTAAGCACCACGCCTCTCAGAGTTCTATCAAGTGCTTCTAGAAAATGCTTTTCATGACTAATAGAATCTTTTTTCTCAGTATTGATATAAAGGCTCCTTTGATTCTTTTGCATATGACACTTTGTATTGAAACACTGATGACTACATTAATTAAAAACCAGAATAAGAGGTCTTATTTTCTTTTCTCTCCAGAAAATTCTAGTCCAAGCCCCCGCAAGCAGACCTCAGTGTGAGCCAAGCAGGGCTCAGTGTTGCGGTTTCCATCATTCGATCTGAGTCAGCTTGAGTCACTGATTAGAGCCCTCATTAATTGGAGGGTTAAGGGGAAGCTGAGCCGGAGACAGGCTGAGGGGAAATGCCATCAGTCAGCTCATAATCTAAAGAGGAAAGGCAGCCCCCTGCCTCCTCCACCTCCAATCACATTGCAGGATGGCACTTGAGAAAGAAGGAAGAGTAGAGAGACAGGCGCAGAGTGGGACTTCCACCTCAAGTTGCCCTGGGAAGAACCCGAGTACCCCCCAGGAGTCTGGGGGAAAACATCACCCACATTCTGACTATGCCACGATATGAATGAACCTTGAAGACGTCATGCTAAGTGAAATAGGCCACAAAAGGACAAACGCTACGTGAGTCCATTTAACAAGGTAGGCAGAGTGATCAGATTCATAGAGACAGAAAGTAGAGGGATGGAGGGATGGAGAATTTTTGTCTAATGGGGATACAGAGTTTCCATTTAGCAAGATGGAGTGAGTTCTGGGAAGGGATGTGGTTTGGCAACACAACAAAGTTTGCACCATACACTTATAATGCTTAAAATGGTAAGTTTTGTGCTGTGTGTACTTAACCGCAACTTAAGAACACAATAACAAATCTAACATTGTGCAAACCGGATTTTCATTGGTGAAACTAGTGAGTTTTAAGTTGTATGATAAATATTAGAAATTGCCTTTCATGGGTGAAATTAAAAGTATGCAGAGCATGTACTCCCCTAAAATTACTTAGAAACGTTCCCCAGTGTTTGCATGAGCTGGGCACAGAAGAATACTCAGCTAGTTCAGAATACCCCTAGGACAGCATGTGAAGTTTGCCCCTGGGCAGAACAGGGTATGCTGTTTGACACTGACAAAAAGCACAGAATCCTACTCCAAAGTGTTGTGGGGCTTGTCTTGTCTGTTGTTGTTGTTGGGTGCCGTTGAGTTGGATCTAACTCATAACAACCCTATGTACAACAGATGAAACACTCCCTAACACTGTGTCATGGCTTGCACTATGCCAGTGCTTCCCTGCTATTCATAGAGTTTTGAATGGCTGATTGTTTCAAGATTGCTTTGGGAGTATATCGCCACATCTTTCTCCCATTTTCACAGTGCTGAGGATGAACACAGAGCCTCAGAGAATGCAGAGCAGCTCTCTACCAACTGAACTAAACCCCAGCCATCCTGTCTGTAGGGGGGTGGGAACTCCTAAAAGACTAGGAGCTGGGCTTTCACTGGGTTGCAAAACAGATCGCATAATCGTTCTGTGACTGTTTGGGATGAGTATTTGGTTAATGGATGCCTATAAAGAAATGTCCATTGAATATAATCTGGTGGCAAGGGTCCGAGGGAATGGCCAGCCTTCCCCATCTCAAGTGTCTTTGGTGCCTCTTTACCAAAATTCAGCTAAGAACCACGAAGAGAGGCAGAGTCACTGTGATGCAGTCCAGGTCTCTGTTCAATGTCCCTCACTTGTGGGTACCCCTTCTCAGGCTCAGAATCTGATTTTCCAGACACAGGTTTGCAGTCTTTTTCTTTAAGTTAAATACATTTTCAGGTCCAGCAATCCTTGGCTCAACCCCTGGCTTGAGACTAAGTCTAGCCAGGCAGTTCCCACACATATTATCTGGAGGTAGAAATCAGGTTGTCCTGGGTGTATTTTCCTCCCCCTTTCCTCACTTCCTCCTTTGGCCCTGAAGGATCATTTTCCATTCCACAACCCAAGAGAGGATTAGGGGAAAATGCAGCCAAAGTCCAGGCAAGATCCTCTGCCTGGTGTTTGTTGGACTAGATTTCCCTTCCAGGAAGGGAAGAGGAGAGAAAAGAACTACATAAAATGGAGATTTGGGATCTGCAGGAGAGAGAAAAGGGGAAAGACAGGGACAATGGAGAGGGTCCCAAAGGACAGACTGCCTGGGGCATGGAAGCCCCCCTACCTGTTGTTATTGTTGTTGTTAGGCGCCCTCAAGTCACGTCTGCCTCATAGAGACCCTCAAAGGGTTTTCAATGGCGACTGTTTCGGAATTGCCTTGGCAGTGGATTGCCACAGCAGAGGATTGCCACATCCTTCTCCCATTTTTGTGGTGCTGGGAATCAAACTCGGGACCTTAGAGACTGCAGAGCAGTGGTCTACCAAGTGAGCTAAATCCTAGCCTCAGGTACCTGTGAAGACCACCATATGTCAGTCCACAAACAGGGCTGGAACCTTGGCTGCCTGGTGGAGCAATGGGAGAATGCAGGGGAACTCTGACAGTGGCAGACACAAGGCTAACCCTGGAGAGTTGGACTTGGTGATGGCACTTTTAGACCCAGGTTGAAATGATAACCATTGCTACAAAGCAGCATCTCTGGGGGATGGTCGAGAAATCAGGTAACAGCAGAAACACAAGCTTGGGAATCAGATCTGAGTTCAAGGCCCTATCCTGTTGCTGAGGAGCTGTGTTGTTTGTAGCAAGTCAGCCAGGATTTTAGAGTTTCTGTTCCCTTGTCCATGAGCAACAGAAGTTGTTGTTGTCAAGTGCTGTCGAGTTGGGTCTGACTCATAGTGACCCTGTGTACAACAGAACGAAACACTCCCTGATACTGTGCCATGCCTGGCACTATGTCAGTGCTTCTCTGCTATTCATAGGGTTTTCGATGGCAGATTGTTCGGGAGTGGGCTGCCAGGTCCTTCTCCCTTTTTTGCAGCACTGGGCATTGAAACCAGGGCTTCAGAATGAGCAGTCCTCTACCAATTGAGCTAAACCCCAGTGCTCTTCTATGAGCAACAGAAGGAGTAATTACTTTTTAGGACTGTTTTATGTCTTAACACACGTGAAATATTTGCACTTATTGTTGTTGTTGTTGTTGTTGTTAGATGTCATCAAGTCAGGTCCAACTCATAGCAACCCTATGTACAACAGAATAAAACATTACCCAGTGCTGTAGCATGCACGTGATCTTTTTATGTTTGAGCCCACTGTTGCAGCCACTATGTTTCTTTTCCTTTTGAGTTGTGCCACAGCAGCAATGGGAGGTCCCGGGGCTTTACACCATTCCTGTCATTAAGCTCAACTCTACTTTGAGGAGGCAACTCTTCCTTAATCATCTTGTAAATGCCTTCCAGCCTGGGGGGACTCATTTTCCGGCACTGTATTTGTCAATGCCTTTCTGCTGTGCATACGGGTTTCAAAAGCTGATTGTTTCAGGAGTGAGATGCTAGGTCCTTCTTCCTACTGTGTCTTAGTCTGGAAGCTCAGCTGAAATTTGTCCTCTATGGGTGGCGCTCCTGGTATCTGAGATACAGGTGCCAAAGCTTTCAGCATCACAGCAACACACAAGCCCCCACAGCATGATAAACTGACAGACACGTAAAGGTACTTACACTTAGCCACCAGTAATTACTGTGAGGATGACCTTGCACCTGTGCTTCTGGAAGCAGCCCCAGAAGACACTGGTCAGGGTAGGGTTCTAATGGCAGAAAAGACCATTTTGTTCTCTGCAATTGTTACTACATCTTGCACTAGGCATTATTTCATTGTATCACAAACTCAGAATGTTTTATGAGACCAGAAAAACTACATGAAGTACTTTTAGGTAAAAAGTAAACCTCTATGCTTCCATTATTAAATTGCCAGACTTGGATTTTAGAAGCAAGCATGTGCCTTTTTGCCACCAGCCGGCTTTTGCATGCCAGGACCTGCATGAGCATCCTGGCTACCCTGACTTGCACCTTTGTTTCTGGGTGGGTGTCATTGTACACGAGCAATTCCTCCTTCACTGCCCCTCTCCTGTCCCTCCTGTGTGCTTGGGCTGTTGAGATTCCACAAACAGTAGCCCAAGGCCACATTATGACCACCCAAGGCCAGGAAGCAACAGCAGAGGACAGCAGACGAAGGGCTTCTTCTAACCTCCCCTGCAGCCTGAGGAAAGGAGAGAGGAGCCCTAGCAAGAGCCTCTCACCCCTATGGCCTGAAAAGAAGAAAAGGAGAGCATGGATTATGAGGCATAGTCTGGGTTTAAGCATTAGCTGCTTGGTTTAAAGCTGTGTGATTTTGAGCCAGGCACGGTGGCACACGCCTGTAATCCCAGCAGCTCAGGAGGTGGAGGCAGGAGGATCTCAAGTTCGAGACCAGAGGCAGTCTGCATAATTTAGTGAGACCCTGTTTCAAAATAAAGGGAAAAAAAAGGACTGGGGTACAGCTCAGTGGTCCAGCACTTACAAAGCATGCAAGCGCAAGGCCCTGGGTTCAAAATCCCAGTACCACAAAAAAAAAATAAATAAATAAAGGAAAGAAAGAAAGAAAGAAAAACAAAAGCTGTGTGATTTTGGCAACACTACATAACCTCTCTGAGACCCCTTTACTTTATTTGTAAAGTGAAAGAAATGATCATGTACCATTAGGCTCCAGTGAGAATCAAACAGGCTGGAATATGTCTGGTAGACAGTAGGTACCTCCAGAGCTCAACATTCATTGTAGTTTTATTATCAAGATTGTTCCAGGACAGGCTGGTGGTGCATGTTTGTAATCCCAAGAGGCTTTGCTGTTCTCACACCAAGCAAACCATCACACCCAGCAGTGTGGGGCTCTGCCGTGACGATCAGCAATGACCTGGGGACAACGCCCCATGAGCATAGAATGGGACCAGAGGACTGGTGTGAGGGCCACAGGACCCCAGGAGGATGAGGGGAGTGGGCAGTGCCTCTGGTCTGGCATTGAGTGCCATCCTTCCAGACACCACGCTGTTCTTCAAATCCTGCTACAACCGCATGAATAAAAATAACAAATATTCCCATCCAGCCTGACAAGTGATAATTGCCCAAGTAGCAAAACTTACTTCATAGCACCGCTAATGGAGAAATAACTCTTCTTCTCCTCTGTAAAAATGTGCTGTGCACTATTTACCAGCTCGAGGCAGTGATCGCTAACAGATCCTGTCAGGCCTGCCTTTCCTGAAGCTGCCCAATGTTATTCTTTCCCTTCCCTTGGTGCCCAAACCTCCATTCCGAACTCCAGGACAAAGCCCAGCAGCCCATATTAGACCAGAATCTCCCTCGCTCGCTTTGCACAGCCTCCCAAATTCCAGGGGAGCTGCCTTTGTCTCTGGCTATTTCTCTGAATAATCCAAAAACTGATTCCCTTTCCTTTTGCCTTCACAGAGTCAGACCTCCCCCAGCAGCTGTGCGGAGCATTCCTACTGAGGAGGAAGGGGATGTGCCCGGCTTTTCCTTTCTCGCCTGTGTGATTTCTTTCTGTTTGGGCCACAGAGGCTTTTGCCGGAGAGGAAAGATGGAATCGTGTTCGCTTTTTTTTTAACTTCACCTATTGAATATTCATCAGGTGATGGATTCTACCTCAGCAATCAACCAACCGAGGGAATAAAAAATAGTTTGCAGCTAGCTCGTGGCCACAGATAGAGCCCCCAACTATCATTGTAATGGAGACTCTTCTCTACCAGCTGAGGTTAAGTCAAGCAGCTGTGATGTCCCCAGATGCAGCACGTGTTCAGAGCAGACGCCTGTCACACCAGCCCCCAGTAAGTGTCAAAAATGACCTCACTTCCTTTCCCTATAGGTAGCCACCCTCATTACTCTCATTTCTGAGTTCAATGAACCTTGGGTGCATAATAGAATTTTCTCTAAAATATTCATCACCTGACAGCTGGTATTTCAGCCATATTTCACTTGAAGGCTACATTGGGGAAAGGAGGCTGAGCAGCGGTGCTCAATTAACTTAGTTTTTTGCTCACCTTCTGAAACGACTTTTCAAGTTCAAGTCATTAAACATTCATAGCACTGCGTAACATGTTCCTCGCCCGGGAGCTCTAGGCTCAGGACAGAGGTGGCCGCTGGTGCACAGGAGGCTCTGCCCGCGTCCACACCAGCAGCTTGAGAGACCAGGGTTGATCCTGCCAGGAGAGAGGGAAACTCTCCCCACTTTTCCCCAGCCTCCTGCTTTCCCAGCATGCATTGCTTCAGGCAAAAAACATCAGCACTTGTACAGGTCGTGTGAGTGAGCAGACTGGCTGTCTGGTGGCTTCCAGATAAAAAGGAAGGCTTGGGGTCACGGCCACACATGTGAAACATGGCACGAAAGGACAGACACTTGCATTCATGCACTGCCACTTCTTTCCTCGAGCCTTGGTTTCCTCATCTGTAAATACACAGTTATAGTGCCAGGTTGGGCATGGCAGAGAACAGAGGTAGTCAATAGCACCTGCCACGCCACTGATGTCCAACAAGTAGCCTGTGGTATCCCCATCCCAGGAGGAGAACTTGGCAGTGTCTGAGATCGCACACATCAGGGGATACCATGGACAGTCAGTCTGTCTGTCCCACTGCAGTGCAAGATCCCAGAGGCCAAGGCCAAGTCTCAGCCACATCTGCCCTCGGTGTTCAACATGTGCCTTCCACGTAAAAGACATTCAATAAAATCATCCTGTACTAATTCTAATGACATTAATTATTTTAATTACTGATTAATTCTTATGATAATTATTTTAATGATATAACTATTCATCATGAATACTTAATAATTATAACTTTTGAATAAATAAGAATTGATCTGAAGTGAGCAGAAGCTAGTCAGTGCCAACACAATCATTCTTATACAAAATTTTAGTGGGAAGCTGACAAAAATAAGTTGTTCTTCTAATTGCTGCCACCACCAGGTTCTAGGCAAGCAGGAATTGCACTTCAGAGGCGAGCAACAGAAAACAAACACCAGCCCTTAGGACCGAGGCTAAAAACAAGCTTGATAATTGCATTGGAGTTGCTGGTGGACATTTGCCCATAGCCCGTAAACCATCCCCTAATTTGAAAATCTTTGGTTTGTTTGTCGTTTCTCAGTTTGCTGAGGTTTGGTTTTGCGCTTGCATCCAAATGCTCAGAAGCTTATTCAACCTCATCCAAACCACTCTGGTCTAGAAATAGGCCTTGAAATGTAGCCAGCCTGGGGGTTTATGCAATATTTCCAGTACTTCGGCTTTCAAAACAAGGTGGTGGAAAGAAAACACTAGACAAGCCCTACTGTGGCATTCCAGAACATTCCCAGTTCAGCCTGGGCCTTTTGGTCTTTTTCAGAGAACTTTGAGATACAAGCAAGAAAAGTAAAAATATTACCTCTCTTCCTGGGCTGGTCACCTGGTGGTTTATGTATAGTTAATGAGGTCTACTATTATTTGACAGGTGATCAGTATAAAACAGTGGCTAGGCTCAGCCTCTGAAGCCAACCATACGGATTAAATCCATTCATCTACTCACTGGTTGGTGACATTGGGCTGTGACTTAAAGTTTCCATGTCTTTGTTATCTCCTCTGTGAAATAGGGATGCTCCTACTACCTGTCTCATGTTGGTATTGTATTGATTATTTATATTTTTTATAATTTATATAAAATTATATAATTTATAGTTATATTTATAATTAATTAATTAATATATTTATATATAATTTTGTTGTTAGGTGCCATAAAGTTAGGATCTTGTGATAGTCCTTGGTACATAGCAAGTTCAAGGTGAGATTTTGCTATTTTTACTGACTACCCCCATCCTCCAAATGACTGACTACTGCCTTCCCACTCCATGCTGTGTGGATATAATGATCTGTGTGGTCATGTATGCATGTTTTGAATACCCAGTGAAATTACATTCCCTGAAGGCAAGAATGCTGTTATTATTAGGTGCCATTGAGTCTGGTCCAACTAATAGCAACCCACATGGGTTGCTGTTTATTTTCTCCCTCACAATGCCTAGCACAGTGGTAGGCACATACTGGGTGATTAATAAATACCAATGGAAGTGATAAGCCAATTTTAAATTCTCTTATTTATTTACCTTTTAATTTATTTGTATTTGTGTTTATTTGCTTTCTGTTTTTTGAGACAGTCTTGCTACGTAGTCCAGGTCAGCCTCGAACTCATGATCCTCCTGCCTCAGCCCCCTACATGCTGGGATTATAGGTTTCCACCACCACACCTGGCTCAGTTTTAAATTCATACAGTGCCACACACCAACTGATTCCCGTCACCTAGAGACCAAGCCTCACATCCTCCAGGCACCGAGCCTCTCTAAGGTGACCTGTGTCTGCTCCTCTCCCCACCCCACTCCATCCGCACTGATTCACTCA
Source organism: Pedetes capensis (assembly GCA_007922755.1). NCBI lineage: Eukaryota > Metazoa > Chordata > Mammalia > Rodentia > Pedetidae > Pedetes > Pedetes capensis. The sequence goes on from VMDO01010130.1 coordinate 26,129, forward strand.
CCACAGTCCACCCTGGCTCTCCTTCCTCTGCCTGGAGTGCTCTTGCTTTTGATCCTGTTTTGCCTATCTGCATGGCACCCCATTTCCAAACCCACCCAGCATCCCTTCCTGCCAGAAGTTGCTATCCAACTCCACAGCTCAAGCAGCAGTCATCATCTTCTCTTATGCTAAACCCGATAACTGTAACTCATCTGAAAACTCACACTGTCTCAATTATTGCTCCAAAGATGAGGTATGCTCCCCTTATATTTATTCTTTAGCTGATTATCTCCTGGGTAAACTCTGGGAAGGCACAGACATGGCCAATTCTGCTCACCACGTTGATCAAAGAATGGCCTCTGGCTTATGCTAGAGGCTCTGTTGTTGTTGTTATCAGGTGCCCTCGAGTTGGGTCCCATTCATAGTGACCCTCATAGGGTTCTCAATGGCTGATTGTTTGGGGATTGTTCCAGGAGTGGATTGCCATGTCCTTCTCCCATTTTTGTACTACTGGGGATCAAACCCAGATCCTCAAGAGAGTGAGGAGCAGCACTCTACCAACTGCGCTAAACCTCAGCCTGCTAGATGCTCTAGGTATTAGATATCAGTTCTTGGGTAACAAATCACACCCAGACGTGGCTGCTGAAAGCAAAAATAATCACTGATTCCCACCCATGGTTTGTGGAGGTCAGGAACTCAAGAGTGGCTCCTCCTGTGGCTATCCCGGGATGTTGCTTCAGATGTCACTTGGGACCACAGGGATCCGATCTGAAGACACCGCCAGGGCTGGTGGGTCCACTTTGGAGAGAGCTCACGGGGTACCATGCTGGCAAGGACCCTCAGCCTTCCTCCTGGGCCCCCCCAGCAGGGGCTACTGGAGGGCCCTCTCAGCAGAAGGCTGGCTCTCCCCTTGCAAAAGAAGAATCCAGAAGACCCAGGCAGAAACTGGCATGCCTTTTATGACCCTGGTTTGGAAGGCAAATGGTATCTGAGAATCCGACTTTATAGTCAACAACTAACTGCTTTCAGTTGAGCATCTTTTGTGATAGTTTATATGCCCTTGGAAAGAAGAAAGTATCTGAACCCTCCTTTCCATATTTAACACAGTGACTCATGGCTGACAAGCACACAGAATTTTAATACATTTGCAATTAATAGAACTCATTGCTGGCCAATATTGTCAATATGTTCACAATCAGCTAACTCATGACTTAATTTTTAGGTTTTCGTCAGAAAACCATTTTATTCACATGAATAGTAATTTGAGGAAACAGAATTCCCATCTTTGACATTCTTTAAACAAAGTTGGGATTTTTGCCGGCCACCATCAAGAACAAGTGGAAGATAATCTGCACTAGCTACCGAGCAGAACGCTTTGTAATCTCCTTAAATGTTCGGTCTGCATGTCTGAGGTTTTCATTTGCTTTTGTTGGCACAAACTCACCGTTTCTAGACCACCAGTACTCCTAAAGACCACAATTAATTGCTAGTTTTATAGTTTTATATGTCTGAATGATAGGGGTGCCAGATTGTTTCAAAGTGAAAACACATCCAAATTTAATGAAGTTCAAAGGAAGAAGTGTTTATTTATGGATTAAAGCATAAAGTGATCTGTTGCTTGTAGTTCCCGAAATTGTGACAGCCCATCTTAGCTGGGGGAGCAAGGGCAGGCGGGGAAGAGCAAGGGAGAAAGTCCTCCTGCAACGCGCAGGGCGATCCAGCAACGCAGACAGACAAATAAAAGCTCTGGGTCTTCTGACACCAGCCAGAACACAGATGGTGAAGGAGCGAAGTCCAGAGCAGGGAGAACATGGTGTGGAAACAGGGCAGAGGTCTGGTTCTGTCTGCCCACCCCACCTCTGTATACACGTGTTGACATGTCCTGGGGAACAAAGCACATTTTGTTTGGGGCCCAACTTTGCTGGTTGCTGAACTTACATCATATCACTAGGCACCCCCCATGATTTATTGTAGGCTAGAGTTTTTGGAATGCAAGGCACAGAGAATCTCAACTGGTAAGGCCACCAGGGACACATATTTCCATGTCTTTTATGACCACCAAATTCATGCACACACATTGCTTGTGATCCAATCAGTTGGCACCTTGTTTTCTGGAGCAGGAAGACCTGGCCAGCATGTGCAACTGAGCAGAAACCTTGAATTGGAGTCTAAGGCTCTTCATTATCCCCAAGCACTTAAGCACATCTCTCTCTTTCCTTTTTTGTCTTTTTTTTACCTTAAATGGGAAACCTGATTTTTATTAATGTATTTTTAATTGGCACTTAATGGTTGTACATATTGATGACATACAGTGTGACATTTCAATGGATGCATACAAAGTGTGCCTGCAGCCATACCACTGTGGCATCAGGTCCTGTCAGATCTCAGAAGCTAAACAGGGTCGGGCCTACTGAGTACTTGGGAACACCAGGTGCTATAGCCCTAGGAGGACCTTGCAACCCACACCAAAAAAGCAGTCTGCTATTGAAAACCCTATAAATAGCAGAGAAGCACTAACAATAGTGTTTTGTCAGTTGTACATAGGATCGCTATGAGTGGGACACTGACTCCATGGCACCTAACAACAATAAGAACAACAATACAAAGTATAATAATCAGGTAGAGATAATTGCCAAATCTGTCACCTCAGACATTTATCATTTCTTTGTCTTAGGAGGATTCAAAATCCCTCAGCACATCTTTAATACTTTTTTCCAAGCCATCATGTTGATCCATTTAACATCTAATTACATTTATTTGACTCCATAAGACCCTAAAACTATGACCTTTCTCATTTTTACCCCATCCAAACTTGGACTAATTTGAGAATTTGTGAATATTGCACAATGATTCATAATTTAACATGTGGGTAAGTATTTTATTTACTTTTAAATTAGTCCAAACTCTACATCAGCTCTCTTTGAAATGGATTAAAGCCTGGATACGTAAAAAGAACATTAGATTTGGAGTCAGAAAACTTGAGTCTAAATTTCAAGTTTCCTCCTTATTTTTCATGTGGTCATGGAGAAATCCCTTAAATTTTCAGAGTTTCAACTCAGTATCAGTAATGTGAGGCAAAGATAATAATACTACTGTCCTCTAGACATCCGTGTCGCTATGAAAATCTAAACCACTGATGTATGTGTATGGAAGCCCCTAGTAAATAGAAGACTTTCACAAGAATAAAATACATTAATATTTTTACCTTGCACATAAAATAGTCTAGCACAGGACTTCCACCAACAGCCAGCTTGTCCTCTGTCTCACCTTCAGTCACCACCATCATCAGGATCAGTGCCACAAAGCTAAGCCACCATGTCAACTGATTTATTGTTGGCTAGAAATTATCTCTGAGTCAAATTGTGGCTCTTGGTGTGGATGGTTGGCTCTTGGTGCCCCTTCAAAGCTTGGTCATAATACAACACTAGCAATTTGAGTGGGGAGCAATAATCCTATCACAGATCCAGTTGTAATCCTCAATGGTATGAGAAGAGGCTGTTTTCTAGCCCCCTTCTTCCTCCATGTCTAAACAATTTGATGCAGATTTCACTGGATTAGAGAGATGGTTTTACATCAGTGGACATAAAATAGTCTCACAAAAATGCTGGACCTGATGTTTAATTACCATGAAAAAGAACAACTCAATAAAAAGCAATCATTTGAGGCGTCCCATCTCCATGGCTCCAGTCTAAAGGCTAGCTTGGTTACATGGTGGCACACTATGTAGCTAATTCCCACAAGTACTCCAAACCAAATGTTCCACAGGAATCATCACAGTTCTACCATGATCAGGCTGGCCAACTGGCAATACCTGCCCTTCACATTTTCCAGCCAAGTCACCTCTTCCATGATCTATGGCCTGGAACAGTGGATTCTGAATGCAGAGGCAAATCCAAAGACAATATCCCCTAGCCCAAGTGCACCCTGGGATAAGAAGGGTTTTCTTCACTAGGAAGTGTTCACCTAGGGCTCCGTGGCCCTCCCAAAAAAGTGCCAGCTTTGCTACCAGTGTGTCTGGTGCCAGATAAACTAGGACATCCTTTCAATTGTCCCCAGAGGCTCTGCTCTCCAGGCACTTCCCCAAAAATATCTTGCTGAGGTTGAAATTTCCACTCTTGGTGTTGGTTGGGAAAAGCCCATGGAAATAACTGTAATTCAGCAAGTAATTTCTCCAAGTCTGTTACACAGTGATCCACACAAGACATTCCTTTTAGAATTTGGTACCAAGAAAAAGTCTGCCTCTCCTGATGAATTTCCCTGTTTGATTTTATTAGGTAAATAGAAGCAGACTATATCTGTGCATTGGCTACCTAAAGGCAAATTTAGTATCAAAATATTAAATCTCTACCTACAATTTTAATGTCATTCCTCTTTCTCCCTCTATGATGGTCAGTTTTCATTTAAATTTTCCTAGCAGATGAAAATGTATGCACAGGGCACACAAATCACCATCCTCCTCTTCATCATCATCATCCAAGTCATGTGATTTTTGGAAGTAGGTAAAATACACTTTACAAATAAATACATCTTACCAATTCCAGACCTTTACCAGATGTGAGATCGCAAAGCCTGGCAACATAAGAACAATGGATACATGATTCAATATCTCCTTAAAGCAAACTCAAACCCTCATCTGACTAATTCCTATTCATTACTCAAAAGTTGTCTCTGAACTTATCATCTCCAAGAAATTTTTTGACTCGCCAGGGCTCTAGCTTCAGTTGGTGCCTCTGATCTGTCATCCAAGAGTCCCCCATAACCCTGAACACTCTCATCTATAATTGGTGAGCTTCCTAAGCTCAGAAACCATTCTTAGCTCTAAAGATCCAGCAGTTAGCATAAGGTTTTGCACAGAATGACATAAAAATGTTTACAGAAAGTAGTAGTTACTTTTATAGTAGCTGTGACCAAATACCCAACAGAAACAACTTAAGGGAAGAAAGATTTATTTTGGCTCATTGTTTCAGAGGGTCTTAGCCTGTAGAGGCAAGGAAAGCATAGTGGAGAAGGTGGCAGGAGCTGAGGCACAGGAGAGCTCTTCACATCACTGTAGACAGGAAGCAGAAAGTGAGGCCAGAATTGAGGGCTGGGTATCACCTTCAAGGGCCCACCCCCAGTGAACCAACCTGCCAGCTAAGTCCCAGTTCCTGAAGCTTCCATAGCGTCCCAAAACAGCACCACTAACTGGTGACCAAGTGTTCAAAACATGAGCCTGTGGGAGCCACTTTATGCTCAATCATAACATAGAATAAATATGAAAATACTTATACCACTTCTCTCAACAACAAGAAGCTACTTTGCATAGAGAATAATAGACCAGACACCAAAAATCTGGTTTTGGAACTTAAATCATTAAATTAACATACCCTGAAATAAACAAGTCTTTTCAAAGGATGCTCAAACATCTCCTTTTGGCAAAGCAGAACTGGGATAAGCATGAAGTAATGCACTCTCACAATTTTGTTAAATAGACCATAACCCCATCTCCATCTGCATTAGCAAAAGACATAAAGTTTGAGCCCTGTAAGTAAAAAAATTTCAATTTTCTATACAATGCTTTTTTAATTTAAAAAATATTATAAATACTAAGCCTTCTACAGAAACCAAATGAAATGTTCATGCTGTATTCTTTGAGATAAGTTGAACTTCATCTCGGTAAGAGCTTTAAAATACTTAATGTTGGCCTAGTGTACTCCAAATATCAATATAGAATTATTCAACTGATCTTAATATTAGCCAGAAAATTAGAAGAAATTTTGATCCTTAAGAAAATTCATATAAGGGACAAATGGGTGCTGGGAAGAGTAACCTAGTGAGATGGTTTGGTTGTATGTCTCCTCCAAGACTCGAGTTGAAATCTGGCTTCTGTTGTAGCAGTATTAGGAAGTGAGACCATCAGGAGGTGATAGGATCAGAAGGCTCCTGCCTCCTGGATCGAATTAATGCCTTTATAAAAGGGCAAGTACAGTCCCTTTTTGCTCTTGGCCCCTCTCTCTTCTGTTGCATAAGGACACAGCCTCTCTCCCCTTCAGACAAACAAGGACACGGTGTTCAAGGTGCCATCATGGAAAAAAAGAATGGAAATTCTTTTTTTCCATGATGGCACCTCCTCAGACATCAAGCCTTCCAGTACCTTGACATTGGACTTCCCAGACTTCAGAATTGAGAGCTAATAAATTTCTGTTCTTTGTAAATTACCCAGTCTTGAGTATGCTGTTATAGCAACAGAAAATAGACTAAGACAGATTGTTAATAAAGTGAGAGGTTGAGGTGCTGAGACAGTTTTCCTAAGCTTTTGATATGAGACATTAAGAATTTCAACAGAAGAGCTGGGCGTGGTGGTGCACACCTATAATCCCAGCCACTTGGGAAGCAGAGGCAGGAGGATCACAAGTTGGAAACCAGAGGCAGTCTGCATAATTTACCAAGACCCTATCTCAAAAAAGTAAAAAAATAGGCTGAGCGTGCAGCTCAGTGATCCAGCACCTGCAAAGCATGCAAGTGTGAGGCCCTGGGTTCAACCCTCAGTACCAAAAAAAAAAAAAAAGAATTTCAACAGAAGCACATAAATACACATACACAAGAATGTTCATCGCCATTTATGAAAGCTAACCTTTTTTGAGATTTCACAACTGCAGTATTCCTGAAGAAGCTCAAATCCACATAACAAGAGAAATAGAAGAGCTGGATTTCCTGTCATCTTAGCTTCTGCGCTGTTATCAGTGGCTCCATCAAAAGTGCTCACCTCAGCGTAGGGATTAGCAGAGACCAGAACCTGACCGATCTGAGGTCTGCCAAGGGTGAGGGTCTCAGAGCTCAGGGGCCAAGAGCCATCACTTATCAAGAGAAGGAGATCTGGCAACAGCAAGTGAGGGAGCATAGAGCCCATACAGGTCATTTTTAAAAAGTCCCAAGAGCAGCTCATTGCAGGTAACTGAGATCTAAATTACATGTTCACATAGATATTTTGTATGCATGCGCCTTGCATTTCACACATGTAGATGTCTCCAGGAATGTGCAAAGGGAGAGAACCTTTACCATGACAGGTTTCTTTAGCTGAGATGAATTTAGGTAAAAGCCCTCAAAGCACCTGTGAGAGGAGGAGGAGGGAAAACTTGGCCTTGTTCCTCCTCAGTTTAAACCCTTATCCCTGAACTAAAACAGGAGAAACGCTGTTCCCCTTACTCATCCTGCCTCTGACACTGCGGCCTTTTCTCTCTTGCTGTATTTATTTCTCCTCCTTTCTGCCCTCCTCACACACTACCACCACCACCACCACCACCACATTTTACCAAAAAGTGACCTATTTTCTGTATGAATCCACGGTGTTCTGGAAACAGCATGCAGCTCCTTGAGAAAATCCAGGCAGCTTTGGACCATGAAACTGGAAGAAGCAAATGGTGGTGTATGTATGTGTGTGTGTGTCTGTGTGTGTGTGTGTCTGTGTGTGTGTGCTCTGTGTGCACACACATGCTAATTCTGTGTGCATGCATGCATGCATTTGTGGGTGCATTTGTGCACTGCGGACGTGCCTGGGTGCATGTGTGCATATATTAGGAGCAAAACCAGAGCGGGGAGAGAAGAAAAGGAGAGCAAGAGAGACGGCCTGCACAGCTAAGGATCTACCAACTAAAAGGAAATCACAGCTTTTGCAATAACCCATCCCACCCACTGCCCAAAACAACAACAAAAAGTCAAATACAATTAAGGGTGGAGGAATGCCTTTTTATCTAAGGAAGGAGGGGGAGCATAAAAGGTAAGTGAGCTAAGAAAAATAGATCTCCACCTCATTTTTTTTTCCTTTTTTGCCAAATCCACAATGTACTGCCTATAACATTGGCAGTTTACAATGGCAATTAACATCAATCCTAGGGTCTAATTAACCTCAATCAACAAGTCTAAGTAGGTTAATTAAATAGGATTTGGCTAAGCATAAAGCACAGAAATACAGCTGTCTCATTTAAATATGAGTTATGAAGGAAAGTCATCGTTCACCCAAGTTTTTCAATTGCTTTTCCGGCAGCAGAGCATATGGGTGGGGACCGGGGTGGGGAGGGCTGAAGATGTCATGAAGACTGGCCTGTTGGGGGTCCCTTTGGTAATAGCCAGCCACATGCAACTGAATTATTACCTCCTGGTTCTCTGCATTCCTCACCATCTGATCTTTGCTGGGCATCAATTCATCCCTTTGTTGTTGGCTTTGTGCCTGCCCTGCCCGTCCCCCATTCCCCACCTCCACATTGCAGACTCCTGCGAGGTACAGGGCCCATTCCCTTAATCTCCTCTCCTCAAAATCATCAAGCACAGTGCTTTGTGAGTAATAAGGGCCCAATTAATTATTCCTTTAATTGGATTTTCATCTAAACGCACTTTTTCCTCACCACATCCGCAGCCATAATTTGAACTTCTGAGTGGTAGAGTCCACTCAGATCCTGCATGGGAGGTGGCATCCCAAGCCGCAGTTCCCTCTCTGGTTCTTTATTGAGAGCCTTCTCCGCTCTGCACCATCATCTACCTCTGTAGCCTGGGTCAGCCCCATGAGGGCTCCCAGGCCAGTTTAGTCAATGGCTGCATCACAGGTCCTGACTGTTCCAAGTCAAAAGATTTGTTTTTGTTGCTGTTGTTAGGTGCCGTGGAGTCAGTGTCTGGCTCATAGTGACTCTTTCTACAACAGGCAAAACACTATTGTCAGTGCTTCTCTGCTATTCAATGGCTGATTATGTTGGGAGAGTGGGTTGCCAGGTCTTTCTCCCAAGCCTACAACCCCTGGTGCTCCCAGGCAGTCTCCCATCCAAGTACTACCAGGCCAGACTGCTTAGCTTCTGGTATCTGATGTGATCCGATGCCACAGTGGCGTGGCTGCAGGTGAAAAGGACTTATTGACATTCAAATTAGGAGTCTAATGTCATGCTTTCACAAGGCTACATTGGCCACTCCTCATCCAGTGTCAATTCCACCATTACCCAGTGTCTCTTGGACAATGTGTCTGGAGAAGACAGTTTTTTTAGTAGATGCATTTCAAGTAGAAGGGGTACAGCCCCCTCCCCTATCCTGCTTGCAAATCTGAGTGATGACTCTCTGATCACTGATTATCTAAAGGTGAATATGAGAGCCTTCCTGGGCCTCGGCTCTGAGATCACAGAATCTGGATTGAAAGGGCCCTTAGAAATCAACCGACTCGGCCTTCTCAGTTTGCAGATGTGGAAGGAGCAAGTGGGCCAGGCCACGCCTCTGGGGACAGAGAAGCCAGGGACAGAGGCCAGGTGTGCCAACCCCACCCAGAACTGGTCTCCTGCCTCTGCAGAAGCTCTGCTTGGCAGGGAGCTGTGGTCACTCCATCCAGAAGGAGATCACTCTGTCACACGGCCTGCTAGAGCCCCACTGGGCACATGGAAATGCCAAGTCCAGCTGTATGACTAGGACTAGCTCAGGATGTGGCACTATCTGTGCCCACGCTGAAGGAGGAGTGTGCCACCTGTGTGGATCGCCCACTATGGGAAAGGCACAGTGTCAGGCGCTTATTGCCATTCTTAATCTTCATAAGAACACAAACATATCCTTTTGAGTCTTATTGCTAGGTTAGAACACTAAGGCTCAAGTGTTCTCTTTTTCCAATTCAGATCAAATTCTACCTTTTTTTATCAGTTGAGCTAGAAAATCAGCCAAATTAGGCTAAAGATGACATGGACAGCCTAACACTGGCTCATAAGGAGCCAATGATCCCAGTCAAAGTAATTGTCTCTCTCCCTCTTCCCGCCTCTCCCTCTTCCTCTTCTTCCTCCTCTCCTTGTCTTCTTCCTCTTTCTCCTTCTCCTTCTCCTCTTTTTTTCTCTCTCTCCAATCCTCTCTCTCTCCAATCCTATCTTCTATTATCTACTAAACATTAATGCTTGCATTTTCTTTTGATTTTAAACAGACTCCTGCCTAAAACTGTTCTTATCGTCCATCCCCTAAAATTTCTCCTCCTCTTAATTCCATGCCTGGTTAAGGTAACTTCCTCCTCTGGCTCCTCAGGATACAGGCAGAGTCACCAATGGCTACTGTTCTCTGACATGACTCTGTCCATCCTACCTGCTGCATGATCCACCTTCATTCCCACAGCCACTGCCCTGGGGAAGACCCTTCCCCAGGCCAAACACCTGTTTCCCTAAATCCAGCCTACTGATAGAGATCTGCTTATTCATCTTACAGACAGCTTGCAACCTAAATATTGCCATCCAGACCAGTGCTGTGTGGCACTACCTTCTGTGATGATGAGAATGGTCTAGATAGGCACTCTCCAATACGGTAGCCATCAGTCATGTGTGGCTACTGAGCACTTGAAATGTGGCTGGTTTAAGTGACTAAGGAACAGAATTTGTCTCTCTCTCTCTGTGTGTGTGTGTGTGTGTGTGTGTGTGTGTGTGTGTGTGTGTGTATTATTTTATCTTTTTCTATTTTGGTGGATTTAAATTTAAATAACCACATCTGGCAAGTTCCTGTTATGTTGGATAGCACAGTTCTAGGCAAAGGACTCGCTGTCCAAGGACTATGGCTTGCTCTTTCTTTATCCCCACATTTTATGAAAGCAGGAGCAATACCTATTTTGTTCACTGCTGCAACCCTAGTGCCTAGATAAGACCACAGAATATGGTAGATGCCCAAGAAATGTTTTTTTGAGGAACAAATCTCTCTCTTCTGCCTACCCAACTCTTTTCTATATTTGAAATTTGCTGAAGTCTATGTTTTGAAAAAAAAAAAAAGTATGCTATTATGGTTTGGATCTAAAATGTCCCACAAAGTCATGTTGTTCGGTCTTTAGCTGGTGGTGCTATCCTGGGAAGTTGTGGAACTTCTGGAGGCTGGTTTAACTTGGTGGAAGTGAATCAAGAGGAAGGTCTTTGGAGGCTTTTATCTCAGACCTGTGGCTCTGCACTTTCTCTGCTTTCTCTTCACAAGGATGTAAGGTCATCCACCATGGGCCCTGCCTCCTGCCACTTCCATGTCTGTCCTGCCACCATTATGTGCTGATCTACTAACAGTGAGCCCTCAACAAATCTCTTTCCTCCATAAGTTGGCTTTGGTTGGTTTTCCTGCTATAATAACAACCTAATACACATGCCATATTATATAACATTTGGCATAGAACTACAATACAGATTGTATTGTTTGATGTATTCTTATGTGCATTGCCTTATATTTCTCATGTTTTTGAGGACAGAAACCAGGTCACATGGCCTTTGGATACTATAGCACCCAATTCTGGACACCACACCTGGAACGTGCTTGGCCACCATTGTTTTAATGGATGTTGTTTCCTATATTGGTTTCCCCACCCAGGTCTCAGGGAACCACACATTGCTTTCTCCTCAACTCAGACTCTGGCTCATCCAAACCTCTGCTCTTGTGTACACTGGAGATTTTTCTTCCGACTAGTCTCATTTCTCAGACCACAAAGTTGAATCTCAGCTGGTCCCAGTCCAGCAGGGGCTTCTCTCTGATAGCAGTCAGAATTGTTCTTGGCTACACTTTGTCCTTATACATTAAAAAAAAAAAAAAAAAAAAAAAAAAAAAAAAAAAACACCAGGAGGTAAGAGAGAAAGGAGGCTGGAGGGATAGGCTGGTGGTTTTAGCCCAAAATCAATTGGGAATCACTGGAGAGTTCTAAGAAGGCTGGTGTTGTAAACAGATTTGCATTTCTGGAAGATTCCTATGGAGAATGGATTGAAAGAGAGTAATGGTAAACATAAAGAGAACAATTAAGCTAGATGCCATGGTGTACTCCTATATCCCCAGGAACTAGGGAATCTGAGGCAGGAGGATCACAAGTTCAAAGCCAGAGTTAGCCTGCACAGATTAGCAAGACCGTGTCTCAAGACAAAAAATAAAAAAAAAAAAAAAAAAGAGGCTGTGAGTGCAGCTCAGTGGTAGAGCACTTGCAAAGTAAGCACAAGGCCCTGGGTTCAAACCTTTAGTGCTGAAAAAAAAAATTTTTTTAATAAAAAGTAAAGAAAGAAAGAAAGAAAAAGAGAAAGAACAGTTTACAGCCTCTTGGATTTAACTGAGCAAGAGGTAGTCTTAATTCAATGTACAATGTTTGTAGGGAAAATAAAAGTAAACGTACATACTCAAGACCTATCTAAGGAGGACAACTATTAAAAGATTCCTGGACTGACTGGTTATTAATAAAAGGGAAACAAATAATAGTAATTTAATGATAATAATAATAATCATGGTGTGGCACAGAATAATGTAAATACCTAAGTGCCAAGCCCCTTCCAAGTGTTTACACGCATTGTTCAGTGGTTGGCACTTCCATCCTGCAGATGAAGACACCTAGGCACAGGAGATTATTTTTCCCAGGTCCCCAAAAGTAGTAAATGGTGATGCTAAGATTTGGATCCATGCAGCCCGGCTACAGAGTCTATGAGGACTGACCTTCAGCAATCTATAGCCCTTCAGAACAAGAGAGATTCCTCACTGTCTCTACCTGATGCTGGCCAATGAGCTCAGAGCACCATGGGGAAAGCAGGCTTGAGTCTGAGGTGGCCTCACAGTCATCTTTGTGAGTGTTAAAATTGCAGCCCTGTGAGATGCTCAATAAGCAACTGGACATACCAAGTCACTGAGACCATGACCTTGAAGGGGATACTGGAGTCCCAGCCTCTCTCCCCTCTTTCCCTCTCTCTCCTTCTCTGCTTCCCATCCATCATGAGGTGAACAGGCCTCCTCTGCCATATGCTGCCACCATGATGCACTGGGCCTTCACAGGCCCAAGTGACCATGGATTAAAACCTCTGACTACATGAACCAAAATAAATCTTTCCTCTTTTTAAGATCATCATCTCAGGTATTTGGTCACAGCCATAGAAATCTGACTAACACAGAGAGTATCTGTGAAAAAAAATTCCAGCAACACAGTAGTATACTCAACGAACTTAGTTTTACTGAAATTTTTTTCTATGCAAGTATATTGTCTAATCAAAAAGTTGATTGAATTTTAAATAAAGTTAGTACTTACACTATTTAACCAGAGTTTGAGAGCCTGAGAGGGTTATAGTCTTAGAGAACATTGTCATATATCCTCAGAATTTCTAAAATTTCTTTTCCATCTCAAAATTAACTACAAAATCCTATGAATTTTATCCAAATCATTTTCCATTTCATCACTGAAAATTGGTTTCCACAAATATTTGTACATATAAAGAACTTAGAAGCATAATTTTTAACCTCATTATTTCTACATCACCACTAGCTGGTGCCCTTTATCTCCATCAGTATTACCTTAGTTTACCTATGGGGCTTAGGTTTGGCTCAGTTGCTACAGTGCTGCTCTGCCCTCTCTGAGGACTCAGGTTTGATCCCCAGCACCACAAAAACAGGAGAGGAACATGACAGCCTACTCCCAAAGCAATCTAGAAGTAATCAGCCATTGAAAACCCAATGAGAGTGGCTATGAGTCACACCCAATTCTACTGCACCAAACAACAAGTTTATCTATACATCTTCATACTTAATATTTGGTTGCCAAGTTTTATTTATTCATTATTCTTTAAAATATTTGCATGAGTTAATTTATCATTACCCATAATGGGGAAAAGAAAATAAGATATTGAACAATGATTTAATTTCCTGTTGAAATGAGAGAAGTTAGGATCATAAAATACACAATTGGAATATAAAGATTGGGTTTCCTGTCAACATCATTACACTCATAGCTTTGAGAATGTGGCAAACCTTCCAAATATTAGGCTCCTGGCAAATGCTCATTAATCATCTACTGCACAGTGTAGGAAGCATGTGAAGAAAAGTATTCGTAGCATACTTTACCTTTCCCCTCTCCAAAAATTCTACTGGGAGAAATGAAACATGTATCCATGGAAATGATTATATTGGATACAGCTCCATGCTACTTGCAGGTAAATAATATGGTCCAAAATGTAAAGAAAAAATTTAAGAACCTTTCTGGTTACTAACTGAGAAAAGTCTGCGCCATAGCACTCTGCATCCAGTCCTGCCTGATCTCAGAAGTTAAGCAAGGTCAGTCCCTGGATGGAAGACCATCTGGGATTACCAGGTGCTGTAGGCAAGGGACAAGGACCTGGCAATCCATTCCCAAAACAATTTGCTGTTGAAATCCTGAAGAATAGCAGAGAAGGACTGACAACAGTGCCAGGCTTGGCACAGTGTCCGGGAGTGTTTTGTTCTGTTGTACTTAGGGTCACTATGAGTCAGACCCGACTCGATGGCACCTAACAACAACAACAAACTGAGAAAAGGATTCATTGAGATTTAAGACAATATTAAAATGTAGATGAGATTTTTTTGAATAAAAGAGATGACTCAAGTATCCAAGGTACTTCAAATAGGAAGCAATTTGTTTAAGTTGATCTTGGCCATGTTACCTCACGCATGAAATGACCAAATGTAATCATTTACTGTAAGTCCTAACATGTAGTAAGGAATTGTTCTGGGGGCACTGCCCTTCCCTTGGCCCCCACTTCCCTTTCCATGTTCCCACCCCCTCCCACCTCTTTCCCTCACCCTACCCATCAGATAAATAAACTAGCTGAAAAACTGTTTAAAAGAAAAAGTCAAGGATACTCTTCTTGCACAATCTCTTCCAGGCTTGTGCATGGCTACAGGTATAGGCAAAAGGGCATTTGCACATGATACAGAGGTGCCCACATTTCATTATAGCAATAGGACTGAACCCCTCATCTGACAGAACTGGTGTCAGCGTGGATTCTCCCACATTCACCATGGAAAGCATGTTCAGCCATGAGGGAGTAAGGACTTTTTCTTTCACATGCCTGAAAATGTTTAGAGACCTGCTTTAACATATTCCGTGTGATGGTCCCATGCCGCTAAAGCAAGCCCAATGGAGAAGCATGAAGATATGCATTATCAAACTCGCCAGGCCTTCCACCCATGCAAGGGGTCCAGTGGACAGGAAGGACTTTCCAAAGCCCGCAGCCCTTCAGATATATTTTGTTCTCTCCTTATGACTATAGTCACACCTCCTGCTTTCCCAGGGTGAGAACTCTAGTTAGTTTCACTCTAAATCTGTTGCTGCCTGTCTGGGGGACCAACTCCTATGACACTGTGCTGTGCTGCACCAGTCCTGTGGCATTTCTGCTCCAACTCAGTCACCCACCTCAACTGACCACCAGAGCCCCGTCATTTGTGTCAGAAGAGCTGTCTAGGGGCTCCCACGATCTCCCCACTAAAAAGAATTTGCTCGGGAAACCCTTGCTGTTGTGCCTTGGTACACCAGATGGCCTTGAGTACGCTCAAGATGCCATTTCCTAGAATTGGACCTGCTCCTCCCCATGGTTCTCAAGCGTGCAGCCTTCTGCCCATTTCAACTCTCTCCCCACTGTGTTAATGAAGCCTGGCACTAGGGGTAACAGAAGGAGTAGATACTAGAGCTAAGGATGAGATATGCCGGGATTCTGTTGTGTCAGCGCTCATAAGAAGCTCTAGCAAGGGCTGAAGAGTTCCTTTATTGCCTCCTGGGTTTGGAACCCACTCCCAAAGCTGGGCCTCTCTGCTCACCCAGGCTGGCCATGCGCCTTAGGTTGAGGCACCAAGAAGGATCTATCCTTCTCTTCCAAATCCCAATCTTCAAAGTGACAGACCACAGCCACCGCAGCAATCCCAGAGACCCAAACCCACATGTGGTTAGAGCCTGGAGGGGCTGAGACCAGCGGCTTCTATCACCTTTTAAAGCTCAGTGACTATGTCTACCCATAAAATAGCCATTCATTCTCAGAATGTAACAAGGGACGAATGACCAGGATCCAGGGACGGGAACCAGGAGGAAGGAGACTCAGGACATTCCCTTGCACTGCTTTTTACTACTTTATAGTTCTTGGTAAGTCTGTGAATGACTTCCCCCTAGGAGCCACGAACACCTGAGAGCAGGAGAAAACCGATGTTTCTCAGACGTCTTTGAGTTGCCAGATGCTGCCGTGGCCTTCCTGAGCCCATCTTTTTGCATCAACATCTCACTCAGTGTGGCCCACGGCAGTGACAGGATCCTGCGGTAGTTTGGCTTTGGTCAGAGGGAGACTTCTTGAAAACAAGTTGGAAAAAGGCCTCCGTCTTCCCCAGGCTCCTGGCGGTATGTGAAACTTGGCGGATCTGCAAGGCCATCACTCCTCGGGCTCCCAGGGGACCCAGGACTGGCAGGCTGCCATCCCCTCCAGTGAGGAAAGACGTGTGGAGAGGATGAACGGACTAACAGCTGGAGATGTTCTTGACAAATGAAGACAAGAAAGCAGGTCTCAACTCATCCCACATCGCACAAGCCTATAGCTCATTTGTGGGCAGAGATCTGTGTTCTACTCTGGCTCATCCACTAATTAACCAGCTAATTGATCTCAGGCAACCTGGTCCATGGGAGCCTCCCTTTCTTCATCTGCAAGTTAAACTGTACAAAGTCTAAGACCATTTTCATCCTCATAAATTTACTAAGTGTGGCTGGGCGTGGTGACACACACACATGATCCCAATACTCTGGCCAGCCTGGGCTAGCACGTCTCCATTCCAAAAAACCAAAAAAATAAATGAACAAGCAAGCAAATAAATAAATGAATTTGCCAAGTTTGGAGACATCCAAGACCTTTAGCTTAAAGTATGATAAGATAGTTCATTCGGGCATTTTAGGATTTATAAATATATACCGATTTGTCAGGTGAACACACTTAGCTACCAGAAGTGAAACAACCTCTTCCACCATTGTACCCGCATAAAGTTAAAAATATTCAAAATCTACACAGGGTAATTTTGTGTAGACAATTTTAATTCAGTCTCTTTTCTTTCTTTTCTTTTTTAGAAATAAAAGAAACAAGTGGAAAACATTGGTAATGAGAAGATCAATGCTAATAACAACATTACAATACTGACCGTAACTCTAAGTCACCCACAAACCACCTAAGCGGCTCACTGGAGTACATAAGAACCATTATACATTTCACACAATGAAGGAAGTTCATAAAAGTGTATGCCTATTAATTTCTGTATTTGGTAAGGTTATTTAATATATATAATCTACTATGTTAACGTGGTGAGGTTGGGCTTTAGCTCAGTTGGTAGAGTGCCACTCTGCAGTCTCTGAGGTCCCGAGTTCAATTTTCAGCACCACAAAGATGGGAGAAGGACATGGCAATCCACTCCCAAGGCAATCCCAAAACAATCAGCCATTGAAAACCCTGTAAGTGTCACTATGAGTCAGGCATGACTCGATGGCACACAATAACAAAAACAATAACAATGTTAACGTGGAGGAAGTTGCATTTGACAAATGTACTTGTGCAATGTGGATTTGGAGAGGTTAGTTAGGGTAAGAGGGGAAGAAACAGCCAACTAAACATTACACCATGGAGACCAAGCTATTATATTTTGCCCTAAAGAATTACAGGTTACCAGGTATAAGCCACAGCAAAAGTAGCAAGCTTCTCTCTGAAACAATTGCCTGATTAAAAGCAAAAAAAATCTACTTGTTTTTCCCTAAACACTGTCCAGCCGAATCATCTGGCAGCCAGCAAGGTGTGGTGGCCATCACCAAAACTTTGCCAGGGGCCACTTTCTTCTCGGTTGCTTTCTGCCACAGGAGCCACTGCTTTTGACATTTGTGATGTATTTCCATCATTGATGCAGGGATAAATCATGAAGTGGCATCCGAAGAGTCTCAGGGTAGTAGAATGTGACAGCAGAGGGAACAAGCCCTGTCACACAGGCCCAGAACGCAGCCTGCTTACAGGAGCAGAGGAGTTCCAGCAGCTTCTCTGTGTTTTAGGGGCACACATGCCACCACCTAGAGGTACTGACATTATTAAGAATTACACTGTTCCCACCACTGCTCTTCTCCTTCAGGCCACAATAATGTTGGAGGATTATTTTTAAAATGTACTTCAGCAGCAAACTCTGGGGAAGGAGAATAGGTAAAAGAGTTGCTTTATCCAAGTCTGCACGATCAATAGGAAATATGGGGAGCAGCAGGATCCAGGATTACCTCAGGGAAATGTGTGGCTCAAGGGAGAAGGACCCAGCAACCCATTCCCCAAAACAATCCACCATTGAAAACCCTATGAGCAGCAGAGAAGCACTGACAATAATGTTTCTCCTGTTGTATGTAGGGTCACTATGAGTCGGATACCTACTCGCCGGCACCTAACAACAACAACAAAAGGGTATTGAAATAGGGTAGGAGAGGTCTCATCCCTGATTAGATGTCAGGACAAGTGCCTACATGGTAAGAAGGAAATCAGAGGTTTAAGTGAGAGGTACACAGGAAATGGCAGGGTACCCATCTCAAGTAAGATCTACAGCACAGTCATGCATGCAACCCTAATGCTTCTTGGAAATTTCAATTTTAAGAAAACAAAGGTTGTACCAGGCACGGTGGCACACGCTTGTGATCCCAGCAACTCAGGAGGCGGAGGCAGGAGGATCATAGGTTTGAGGTCAGAGGCAGCCTGTGGAACTTAGCAAGACCCTGTCTCAAAATAAACATTTTAAAATGCGCTGGGGGTGCAGCCCAGTGGTAGAGCACTTGCAAAGTGTATGAAACTGTGGGTTGAATCCCCAAGTATTGCATTAAAAAAAGGACAAGAAAAGCAAAGGTTGTAACATATACACAGGGCTCAAACTTTGAAAGTGATGTGAGCCACTGTATAGTGCATGGGGCACTAAGAAAGATCTGGGTTCAAATCATCTCTCCAAACTTGTGCAAACCCAGACATGTTTCAAGCTCTCTGAGTCTGTTCACCTACTGATGGTCGTTTGTTGTTGTTGTTGTTAGGTGCCGTCAAGTCGGTATCCGACTCATAGCAACCCTCATGGGGTTTTCAATGGCTGTTTCGGGATTGCCTTGGGAGTGGATTGCCAAGCCCTTCTCCCATTTTTGTGGTGCTGGGAATTGAACTCGAGACCTCAGAGACTGCAGCACAGCACTCTACCAACTGAGCTAAATCCCAGCCCCCTGATGGTCATAGGCCCCACCTTTCAAGTCTGATGGGCATTGAAGATAATGTACAAGTCCAAGGCTTCAAGTGCATTCTCCACGAAAAGCACTGATTACTTTATCATGAAAACCTCTGGAGGAGGGTGAAGGTGGCAGGAGGTTGCGGGCATTTTCCTTGGAGGAAGCCCTGGGAAGACATGAGCAAGGCTTTCAGATTTGAATGATGTCACCTGATGCCTGGCGGCCATCCAAAATCCAAAGCTTACCTGTGCGCCAAACTCTGTCCCCACTCACTGTCCAAAATGTCACTCTATCCTCACCCTGCACCGCCCACGACTGCATATCAGTTCCCAGCAAGGTGAGTCACGGAAACATGAGCAGAGTGCAAACGCAGCAGGACAGAAACGATGTCAGCCACGTTTCCTTCTGCAAAGGAAACGATGAGCTGCAGTGAAAGGGCCCCCGGCAAGCTGAGCGCTCATTCATGCTAAATGTCGCACACCTGCTGAGCAGCACCCGAAATGGCCCAAGCCCGAGGTGCTGCTGGGCTTTGACCTTGTTTACCACACAAAACTACCAGGTGGCCTTCAGAGGGCATGTGGCCAGGGGTAGTGGCTGCTCTGTGGCTCCCCCACTGTAGCCCACTTTAGCTATCAGGGGCTCATCTCCCTGAACATCCAAGTGAAAGTCGCCTTGGTGGAATCAAGGCCTCCCTGAGAAGCTGCCTGCCAGGGCCCCAGCTGGATCAGAGAACAGAAGGCTGGAAATAGAGCCTGAGAGCCAGCTCAGCTCCCTCCACCGAGATGGGCCTCTGTGCAACTTACAAGAAACAGAGAACAGTGGCCACTGAGCCAGTAGGCTTTTACTTCCAAATAACCTTTTCCATGACCTCAACAGAATCCCCCTGCAGGGGCCATGGTCTAGAGGCCTGAGGGCTCCGCACTCTACACTGAGACCCTAGGCCGCTACCTCTGCTGAGGGCAGAGCCAGGGAGGGGATGGCACTGCCCTGTACACTCCGCCCTCACCAGCTGTTGGCAGGTCACAAGGCTGTCTGGTCACTGTAGCCCCCAGCCCAGCCTTTGCAAGATGGGGCTTCCCAGTGCCATCTCTGGCTGCTGTGGTCACTGGACACTTTTAGGGCTTTCCCTTCACCAGGCGGGTGTCACATGAGGAAACCTTTCTCTTTTTCACATCCTATCACCCAGTCCCCATGAAGATACTGTGTTCCTCATGAGCAGTAAGCCTTTGCACATGGCATAGTCCCCAAATTAACATTTAAGACTTCTGAAGTATATAATATGCAGTGGACATTCTACAGGTTTGAAACACTGACTTCTCACAGTAACTTTTAATATAGGCATCACCATTGTACACCTTTGGAAGACCCAGAGACATTAAGTAATTTGTGCAAAAGCACATGGGGACTAGAGACATTCCCAGAACAGGATGTTTCCATTAAGAGCTCTCATCACATATAGTTGTTGTTGTTAGGTGCCATTGAGTCAGGTCCGACTCATAACGAACTTATGTACAACAGAATGAAACCCTCCTCGACATTGCGCCATGCCCAGCACTATGTCAGTGTTTCTCTGCTACTCATATGGTTTTCAATGGCTGATTGTCCTGGGATTGTTTTGGGAGTGGGATGCCAGGTCCTTCTCCCATTTTTGTGGTACTAGGGATCAAACCCAGGGCATCAGAGAGCATAGAGCAGCACTCTACCAACTGAGCTGAGCCTCAGTCCATCACACATAGCGGCAGCAGGCAGGTGCCGTCGAGTCGGTATCCAACTCATAGTGACCCTCATAGGGTTTTCAATAGCTGACTGTTTCAGGATTGCCTTGGGAGTGGATTGCCAGGCCCTTCTCCCACTTTTGCGGTGCTGGGAATTGAACTTGGGACCTCAGAGACTGCAGCACAGCGCTCTATCCATTGAGCTAAATCCCAGCCCCTCACACATAGTAGGACTCAGTTAATGGCAGTTGAGTTGACAAAATGGGTATAGAAATATATTTAAATGCAACTAACATTCATAAATGGATGCAAAAATGTGTTTAAATGGGAACTACCTACACACACTCTGCATTTCATTTCATGTAAATTTTCTTAATTTGAGAGGAAAAAGCAAAGAGAATGGAATTGCTCAGCCATTGGTACACGATGCCTTTTTAATAATGCCAAATATGAGTGTTCTTGAGACAATGGTGATGGATAGCTCCCTTGTTCACAGCAGGAATTAAAAAGTGAAAACAATTAACAATTGTAGTAGGAAAAAATATATATTCTCAGAGAGCCTACCCACTGAAAAGAGGTAGAACATTTTGGAGGCTCCATCTCGGAGATTTCTGCCAGGATGGAGAAACAGCTGTCCTGAATGGATTACCCATGGAGCAGGCATGGGTGTCCACTGGGCTTCAGACAAGAGGCCCCTTCAAGACTCACCATTGTCATCTTTCATTGGCACCATGGGCCCGATGTAGTCACATTGGAAGACAGTGGGCTTGTTCCAAATCTGGAATTTTTTGGCTGGTATTTCACATTGAGCCATAGACAATGCCTGGTCCCCATTCTACAAGCTGACTCCAGGCAAAACAGAGCCAGACAACTCTGAGTTTGTCTTCAGTCTCTTTTCTCACTGGCCTGTTTTTACACCCTCTTCTTCTTCTTTCCTTGTCCTTTCGTATGATCAATTCATCCCTGCAAGCAGTTCTAGTTCCATTTATAGACTTGCAGGGTACACAGAGTGCCAGAGTATCTGCCTTTTAAATCTCTACCTCCCAGAGCCTCTCTGGCCTTTGGTCACCCATGACATCCTCCCTTAGCACCAACCAGTCTTATCTGTGACTTGGGATTCTTTTCGTGAACACGTTTCTTGACCTTTATAGTCATTCTAAGGGTGGCTTCATTGTGATGAATAATACCAGCTTCACACCTCACCCATGGTGACCCAAGTCCCCTTGTGACTCCTGAGAAAAACAGAAATATACTCTTTCTCTGCCTGGTAATAATTTCATTTTCAAGGCTATTATAACCCATTTAATCTTTATTTTTGTGAATGGTACTTGGCAGGGTTCTTACACAGAATCAGTAATCAAACTGATCAGAGGATACATAAAGAAATCATTGGGAGCTTTTATCCTGCACTGAGATCCTAATTAAGTGTTGCCACAGAAGCGAAGAGTCTGAGCTTGGTCTGGAAGACCACCGTGCTCCTATCTGGAGGTGAAATTATCTCACAATGTGTGGCTATGTTTCTAAAGCAGGAAAGAGAAAAGGTGGACCTGCTGTTGCAAGTGGGAGCCATGCTCCTGAGAGGGACTCCCCCCCCCCAGGCTGGTATAATCCTGTCATTTTCTAACATTAATACAGAATCAACATGTTTCTGTGCATTACATAGGACCTAACTGGAATATGTCTGCAACCATAGCACCCTAGCATCCAATCCCGCCTAACCTTGGAAGCTAAGCAGGGTTGTTCTGGTCAGTCCTTGGATGAGTGACAGCCTAGGAATCCCAGGTGCTGCAGACTAGGGAGAAGGACCTGGCAACCCACGCCTGAAACAATCCACCATTGAAAACCCTATGAATAGCAGAGAAGCACTGACAATAGTGCCAGACATAGCAGTGTCAGGGAGTGTTTTGTTCTGTTATACATAGGATCATTATGAGTTGGACCTGACTGGACAGCACCTAACAACAACAACTAGAATATAAACTGGAGCTGGTTGTGCAGAGTCTCAAGGTGACCTGCATGTACATAGGTCCAGTTATGAGAAACCACTGCAATTGTTTCTCTGGTTTCTGTTGTATCTCTGCTCCCTGCCACAGGCCTATATGGTCACAAATGATCCTAGGACCAAGCAAAGCTAGACAAGAAGAAACACAGCCCCTGAAGCAGACAGTGCTAAGCTTAGCAATGATAAATCACTTCTTCTACCACCCTTGTTATGGCCTTGAATTTGTAACATCTTTATACTGGCAAGTCCCAGCTAGGATAAGTTTAATTATTTATAGCTGCTGCTAGGTTCAATTTTCATAAGACTCCAGCAGAGTATAAGTGTTCTAGAATCAATGAAGAAACTAAGATAACAACGGGATAAATATAATGGAAAGGGGCTTTATTACAATTTAGAGAGAAAAGTATTCTATTTAACCAAAGTTCACTGTCTTCTCTGAGCTACTGAGTCTCTGATGCTCATTTTCTCAGTGTGGCTAGGACACAACATGAAATAGAGTTAGGAAAACCCTCTAGGAGCCTGAGCAAAGCACAGGTGTACAGCAGAGGAAAGGGCAGAATTTTAAGCAGAGCAGGACGTGTGGGGCCCTCCTGGGTCACAACTACTACCTGAGACCATCAAATCCATTTTCAGCCAAATTGATCTGCACTCTCTGGTGTCTGAATGATACTTTCTTGCCTTTTGTTCATTTGTTAATGCAATGCCAAACATTGCTATTCAAATCACTGGCACTATTTTCAGTGGTTACTGAACACTCCTGATTAAGTATTCTATATATTCTTTGTTGTTGTTGTTGTAAGGTGCTATCTAGTGGGTATCTGACTCATAGTGACCCTACGTACAACAGATAGGATACAACAGATAGGAGCACGGTGGTCTTCCAGACCAAGCACTGTTGTCAGTTCTTCTCCACTCTTCATTGGGTTTTCAATGGCTCATTGTTTTGGGGGAGTGGGTTGCTGGGTCCTTCTCCAAGCCTACACCATCTGGTGTTCCCAGGCTGTCTCCCATCCAAGGACTAACCAGGCCCAACCCTGCTTAACCTCCGAGATCGGACAGGATCGGACACCGCAGTGGTGCAGCTACAGGCCTAGATACTCTACTATGGCTAAAAACAATTGCACATTGGATACATGTAACAAAATTTCACACTACACTCCATAAGTATGTACAATTGCTATGTCAATTAAAAATTTAAAAATATATAAAAAGAGAAATGTAGTTTAATTACCATGGGCACTCAAGATCCCCTGCAGACTCATGGACATAAACTAGGATGGGCCCAGTTAGCCTGGGCATGCCATTTTCTCTGGCCCCTTTTAGCACATAATACAGGCCCAAAGGAGATGGAAATCGGACTTACCCAGTGTTCGGGTGTTGCAAGATAAGTTGTACGAGGAGAGACGGGGAAAAGAAGAAAGAGTAATTCAAGAGCAGTTATGAGGACAGAGCTGGAATCCAAGCTGGGAGCAGAGGGGAAGAAACACAAGAGGGATGAGGGATGGTGGG
This sequence comes from Pedetes capensis, assembly GCA_007922755.1. NCBI lineage: Eukaryota > Metazoa > Chordata > Mammalia > Rodentia > Pedetidae > Pedetes > Pedetes capensis. The sequence goes on from VMDO01010130.1 coordinate 50,304, forward strand.
AGGCCATAGGTAAAGGAGCTGTTGGGTTGCAGCATTGCTAAGGACAGGATACCCAAGGAATTGAGCAGGAGGCTGCCAAAGGAGGCTGGGGGCTAGAAATAAGTGTCACAAAGTTCCTAGTTGTTGTAGGGTGTGGTTGTGGGATTCGGGGCTGAGGAAGGGTCTGGAATGAGAGTTCTGCAAAGAGGCCAAGGACCCGGCAAAGCAGTTCGCCTACACGGATATGTAAATCGCCAAGAATTAGGGCAATAGGAGGGCTGGAAGACCAACGTGCTGAGAAGTGAGCCTGGATGGTGCTGGGTGGTAGTGGGCTTCGGATTACACTCAGACCCAAGAGTTCTGGAAGAGAGAAAGGGAGAGAAGGGAGAACCAGGAAGTGCCAACACAAAGAGCAAGGCAGTCACCTCCCCAGCCCCAGGTGTAACATTCAAATGATACATTAACATATGTACCAAAACTTTGGTGCCATTCCAGAGACTTCCTTCCTCTCAGCAGACTGCTTTATATCTGAAAGTATATAAAGCCAGGTGCGGGGCTGGGGTTTGGCTCAGTTGGCAGAGCGCTGCTCTGTGCTCTCTGAGGCCCTTGTTTCAATCCCAGTACTGCAAAAATGGGAGAAGGATGCGGCAATCCACTCCTGAAGCAATCCCAAAACAATTGTCCACTGAAAACCCTATGAATAGCAAAGAAAAACAGACAAGAGTGCCGTGTGTCAACATAGGGTTGCTGTGAGTCAGATCCTACTCAACAGCCCCTAACAACAACAAAGCTAGGTGCTGTGGTGCACACCTGTAATGCCAGTGACTCAGGAGGCAGAGGCAGGAGGATGATGAGTTCAAGAACAAAGGCAGCCTGTGTAACTTAGTGACACTTTGCCTCAAAATAAAAAATATTAAAAATGGGCTGAAGGTGCAGCTCAGTGTTAGAGGACTTGCAAAGTATGTGTGAGGTCTTAGGTTCAACTTTCAAGCACCACAAAAAAAACATCAATAGATAGATGATAGACAGAGAGATAGATATAGATATATTTGTTGTTGTTACTAGGTGCCATCAAATTGGTTCTGACTCATAGAGACCTTCATAGGGTTTTCCATGGCTGATTGCTCCGGGAGTGGATTGCCACATCATTCTCCCAATACACGGGTGTGTGTGTGTGTGTGTGTGTGTCCTTGTCTGTGTGTGTAAAGATTCGGAGGCAAAAGACAAGATGTGTTAAGCATTAGCTGTGGAGAAGCATATTATCTTAGCTTATAGCGAATGTGAGAACCTATTAGTACTGAACGGCGCCTACTGTATTTGGCTGGAGAGGCAAAAAATCTGGAGCAGTGGAGTTGGGTTTGCATTACCACTCACTTTACTCTTTGTCCTGGGGAAACATAATAGGCAGCTTGGAACAGTATGCTATTGTTCACATCAGATGGTTGGGAAGATTAAGCCCTTAATTAATCAGGGAATGGGTAATTGATCATTGTTAAGTCCCTGAAAGTAGTCACGATTCCATATGGGTCCATGAAATTGATAATTGTCTTTTTCCCTACAAATGGTCATTATTGCTCATGAGTCATTTTGTAATGAACGCTGAATCATTGTTCACCCGCCTGGGAATAGTGATTAGTGGTTTGGTAGAGCTAAGGATTTTCTCAATGTGGAAGCCTTCCCACTATTCATGTCAGCCGCCTTTGAGAGGGAGATTTCCAGATTTAAAGACACCTGAAGGGTAAAGGAGCAATAGAGAAAGAAGCTCACGTAAGAAAACCAAACCTTTTGAACAGAAATGATGTGAATTCAATGACCACAGAAACCTGGTGGCAAATTTAGGTTCCAAAGAAGAATTCAGAATCACAATATTGAACCTCGCTCTCAACTCTTCTCCCACTGGCTCCATCTTTGTGGGAAGAAAGGACAGGAAGGCGAGGAAGGGAAGTAATTACAAGGCTGGATACAGAATGACTGCCAGCAAGACTTGAGAACTCACTTCCATTTCCTGGCTTTAATGGTCTCAAGTTAAGGATTAACTTTAGCCATGTTCTTCAAGTTATTGTTTTCTCCAGAACCTTCTTTCTTGGTGATATTGAATCAAAGAAAGAATCAAAGGGCTGTTTTCAAGTCACGGCATCCGTGGTGTGTCTTCAGCAGAGAAGTTCCACCTCTCTGCCGGAAGTATCTGCATAAATAAACATGAGTGGAGGTGAGTGCGGAGCTGCCTGTGCCGTAAAGTCATCGTGTGAACTGGAAAAAAATATAATGTTCACTAGGAGAATCTTCCTGGAAAGGTTATGTAAATTGTTGTTGCTGGACGTGGCAATTAACATGCAGGGCCTTGATCAGGCAGTGTAGAAATGTTTATTCAGGCAGATGGAGAAGGGGAATTAGTTATTCCGCCCACTGCACTGGCTGGTTTGGTGGCAGCAGTTCCTTCCGATTGTGTGAGAAACTCCAGTGATATTCAGCTTCCTCTGACCTATTGCACTAGAACTTGGACTAACTGTGCCCAGCACATTCGCAGGCTCCATACAGGTCCATGCCAGTGGCAGGTGCGCTCAGCAGACACAGTGACATGATTATTCACTTAACAGTAATATGACAACAAAAGATGGTGTGCTTCATGAAAATCCAACTCACCCTACATTTTTTAAGTAGGAATATCTCCTAAAGCAATTTTAAAATTGGCTTTTATTGAAAAGATCTGACTATTGTGAAAAATAGAAAATCCATGTGAATAAGGATCTGTCTGCCTGGGTTCCCCCAGAGCAACCTCACACTCCCCTGGATCAGGAAAAGTAAAATTAAAACACCGAATCTTCTTTTCTCCGCATTCTGTAAACAGATAAAAATTCTTCATTTGTTGTTGTTGTTGTTGTTGTTAGGTGCTGTCGAGTCAGTGTCTGACTCATAGCGACCCTATGGGCAACAGGTGAAACACTATTGTCAGTGTTTCTCTGCATTCATAGGGTTTTCAATAGCGGATTCATTTTTGGGAGTGAGTTGCTGGGTCCTTCTCCCAAGCCTATAGCACCTGGTGTTCCCAGGTGGTCTACCATCCAAATATAACCAGGCCCTACCCTGCTTAGCTCTCCAGATCTGACAGGATTGGATGCTACAGTGCTATAGCTGCAGGATCCTCATTCATATACATGCCCATTTAAGACCACGTAATCTTTTCATCTGGCTGGGGTTTAGCTCACTTGGTAGAGTGCTCTGTTTTCTCTGAGGCCTTCAGTTTGATCTCTAACACTGCAAAAACAGGAAAAGGATGTGGCAATCCACTCCTGAAGCAATCCCAAAACAATTCAGCCATTGGAAACCCTGTGAGGGTCACTATGAGTCAGATGTGAATCGATGGCACCTAACATCAAAAAACAGTCTTTTCACACAAGGTTTGTTCAAGCATGTAGAGAATAGTATGGAATCTCCAGGGGATAGAGAGGAAATATAGTTGGGATAGGGGCCTATCTAGCCTGCCTGGAAGAGTGACATCTATCCTCCAGGGCAAGATGGCTCCCAGTGACCTTTGTTCCACATCTAGGTCTTCTTCGAGTCAAGTGAGCCAAGATGGCCCCTGCCCTCTCAGACTCCCTGCCACTTGATTGGTTGCTCCCTACCCTCACCCTGCCCCTGATTGGCCACTGAAGAACATCCCCTGATTGGCCAGAAAGTGACACTCTGTTTTACCCCAAATTAGAATATTAGTCCTAATTGGTTTCATCCAGTCCCTTGTGCCGCTTCCTGATTGGTTGGTGGCCTCCTTGGGGCGGGCACCTAGAGACTATATACGCAGAGCTTGCTCGCTGCTGTGCATGATGCTGCCACTCTACCGCAGATGGGCTACACCATCGCCCAATCAAGAGAGAAGACTGCCTGCCATTGCAGTGGCCACACCATCACCAAACCAGGACAAAGATCATCAGAGACCACCAGTGTAGACAAGCGACCCCCAGAGCTGTTGTTGTTGTTGTTGTTAGGTGCCATCAAGTCGGTATCCGACTCATAGCGACCCTCTATACAAGAGGGGAAACACTATTGTCAGTGCTTCTCTGCTGTTCATAGGGTTTTCAATGGCAGATTGATTTTTGGGAGGGGGTTGCCAGGTCTGTGTAGCACTTAAGAGCTGTGTAACACTTTGAACTACAGCACTTTTAAATGCTGTACAATAAAGAGAGCTGTGTTTCTAAAGGCATCCCAAGGCCAGTCGTCCTTGACTTTGCACCTCGCCAGTCCCCCATGGTGTCAGGGTTCGGGCACCCTGACACAAGCATATGTTTTAAAAGAGGCCACATTTTCCCTTTGTCACTCCCCCTTCATTGCTCACAGCTCCCCTGATCCCCCCTACCAGCATACAAGGAATCCCACACTTGGCCCTCCCTGACTCAACCCTCCCTGGCAGGACCCAAGCTAAGCCATCAAAATATACCACTCCTCTATCTCATTCTTCCAGCCTCAGAGTCTATACATCTAATTTTGGAAATATATCCATGCCTAGGCAGTAATGGAAAATCATTTTCACAGCATTACCCCTTCTAAATAGCCTATAGCCGTAGCACTGTGGCATCCCATCCTATCAGATCTCAGAAGCTAAGCAGGATTGGGCCTGGTTAGTACTTGGATGGGAGACCACCTGGGAACACTAGGTGCTATAGGCTTGGGAGAAGGACTTGGCAGCCCACTCCTAAAAGTCAATCAGCCATTGAAAACCCTATGAATAGCAGTGAAGCACTGACAATAGTGTTTCACCTGTTGTGTGTAGGGTCGCTATGAGTAGGACACTGACTCAAAGGCATCTAACAACAACAACCACCCCTTCTATGGGGTATATTTTCATTTAAATTTGATTTCAAGCCAAAAGATTAGAAAACCAAATCTCCCCACATGAGTGTCTTCTCTCTTTTTCTACTCCCAGGACAAAGGAAATCGCTTCCCTCAGCAATCTGGAAGGACATTCCTTGTGAGTGGGGAGCTCCAAAGAGCTGAAGCTTCCAGGCCCATTTTATGGGCCATACACAACAATTTCTTGACTCCCACCATCACGGATTTGCAGTAAACTGTAATAGCAAGAAGATTTATGTGGTGCTTTTTATCAGATTTATGCCTCCAGCTCACATGAATGACGGTGAACTCTGTGGGAAGCAGCCACCCCAAGACCTCTCTCTCCCAAACAGATTCTTGTTACGTAACATATTTCTCATAACATTAGCCTGGAGCATTAAAGGGTTAGAAGTTCAGAACAATGCCAGAGATGTGTCTTTTTGAAAAATGCTTATAAGGGGAAACTGAATGATAAACCATTAAGTAGATGTTTAGGGGATCCCATCATGGTGGTTTGACGTGGGAGAAAGATGTTGGAGGACTGAGTGCCAGGGAGTCAGAATAAGAGTCCCACGAGCAGCCACTGCCTGGAGGACCTTTGACACTAAGAAAGGGAAACTCGGGTCCAACCATGAACACCCAAGGAGGGACCAAGCAGCGGGAACTCAAATTTAGAACGAAGATAGGGAGGGATGAGGAGTTAGAAAATCTAAGAAAAAAGAATAGAAAAGTTTATTCCTGGTGGTATTCAATCATTCATGTACTCAACATATATTTACTAAATACCTTTTAATATATCATGATGGTGAACAAGACGCTCATGTTCTCCACCCTGTGAAGCACACGGTCTATCAATGAAGCAAGCAAATCACAAAGGGGACACACAGACACTCCATGGAACACACTTGAGAACACCAGACCCTCAGCAGAGGAGCGGTCTTGTGGAGGCTCCCTAGAGAAGCAGCAGGTGTGAACTGAAAGATTCAGGTCAGAGGCTCTCAATTCAAACCCAAGCTCCTCATCTTTCCTTTTTTTCTCTTTCTTTCTTTCTTTCTTTCTTTCTTTCTTTCTTTCTGCTTTCTTTCTTTTTTTGTTGTTGTTTTGTTGGATTATTGTTTATTTGTTTTGAGATAGTGTCTCATTATGTAGCTCATGCTCACCTCAAACTCATGGTCCTCTTCCCTCAGCCTCCAAGTGCTGGGATTATAGGTGTGCACCACAACGCCCAGCTCAATCCCCTATTTTTATTACAAATACTATATAACATATACCTTATCATCCAGGAATAAAATTAATAGGTAATTTGGCTTCCTCTACACTTATGTAAATCATATGACTCCATAACTGGGGTAAAGAAAAAAGCAAAAGAAAAACCACTTCTAATTGTGTGTTTCAGAACGTAAGGTATTGCTCATCTAATTTCCATGGAGGCCAGAGCCTCCAAAGCAGATGAATTCCTGGCAGTCAGGAAAGCATCACCACAGTTGAAATGATTTTCTTTTCCTTTTTCTTTTCTTTTTTTCTGTAGCACTGGAGGTTGAACCCAGGGCCTCTTACATACTCTGCAAGTGCCTTACCACTGAGCTTCACCCCTAGCTCATTTTTTAAATTTTTTATCTTGAGACAGAGTCTCACTAAGTTACCACAGACTGGCTCTGGCCCTGAACTCACAATCTCCCTGCTTCCACCTCTACAGTGTCTGGGATCACAGGGGCACCTGGAATGAGGTGATTTTCATAGATGATGAACAGCTCTTGATTAAGTTTAAATTCACTGACATCTTGGCACTCAAACTTCTCTGTGCTCATTTAAGTCCTGGACTAACATCTTCCAGAGAATTCTGGTCTCGTGCTTGGTCACTTGCTTATGTTGAAACCTATAGGAGAAGCCACACTTACCGGTGACACTTGAGTGAAGCAAAGGAGAAAGTATCACTTTGAGTGTCAATTTCAAGCAGTAAAGACCTCTTTGGTGCTGTGACCATGGTCTCACGGGGATTTTTTTTCATATATATATATATACAGACACCATACACCCATCATGGCATCCAAGAAACTTTCTAGCACTAAAAGTGAAAGTGAACGGAAAACAGTAAGAATAACAATTGAATCAATAAAGAACTTATTGCTAAGCATATGCATGACCTTTATTATTATTGTTAGGTCCCCTCAAGTCAGGTCCAATCCATAGTGACCCTATGTATAACAGATGAAACACTCCCTGACACCATGACATGCCGGGCACTATGTCAGTGTTTCTTTGCTGTTCATAGGGTTTTCAATGGCTGATTGTTTTGGGAGTGGGCTGTCAGGTACTTCTCCCATTTTTGTGGTGCTGGGGATCAAACCCAGGGCCTCAGAGCACACAGAGCAAGCACTCTACCAATTAAGGTAAACCCCTGCCCTGTGAGTGGCCTATGTGTGTCTTAATTAGCCAGTCACCATGGTCCCAGAGGGCTGAGATTTAGCTCAGTTGGTAGAGTGCTCTGAGGTCCCGAGTTCAATTCCCAGCACCGCAAAAATGGGAGAAGGACCTGGCAATCCGCTCCCAAGGCAATCCTGAAACAATCAGCCATTGAAAACCCTATGAGGGTCTCTATGAGTCAGATACTGACTGGAAGGCACCTAACAGCAACAACATAGTAAACATTTGGGGGCTGGGATTTAGCTGAGTTGGTAGAGTGCTGCTCTGCAGTCTCTGAGGTCCCAAGTTCAATTCCCAGCACCGCAAAAATGGGAGAAGGGCCTGGCAATCCACTCCAAAGGCAATCCCAAAACATTCAGCCATTGAAAACCCTGTGAGGGTTGCTATGAGTCGGATACCAATGTGACGGCACCTAACAACAACAACAACATGGACCCAGAACCAATAAACACATTTACATGATTCCTTATGAGAAAAAAGTGCAGTGCACTTAAACTGATCTGCACTCACACAGCCTTCCAGAATGGCTGTGGTCGAGTGTTGAGGTGCCACAGTAAAAATAAAATTTTATCTTCCCTTGATTTACACAGTAGCTGTGTTCCTAGGGAAAAAAAAATCAATGTATATTAAATGGTGCAAAATAGACCTTGTATTCATATGTCTTATGGAGGCAGGCAAAAGAGAAGAGGGGTCTTCACCTATAAGAACACCAAAGGGGGCACGTGGAAGTCATCAGATCCACAGAACCCAGCTGCACAGGTCCATCCCGTATGTTGCACAATGTCTAGACCCACTGGCTACCACTCAGTACATGTTCATTGTGCCTAACAATCACTGACAAGCAAAAATACTCCTCACGCTTTCCCACAGTGCTTCCCACACCAACTCAAACTGATCTCAAATATAATTTCTAAAGGAATCTGTATAAACCTGTTGTAGGTTTCTCTGTAGTGCCAAGCCCTACCAATGGAGAGGCTGTTATTCTATAAGCCCAACTCCAATTGGACCAGCACCGTCCAGGGAGTCCAGGACCAAAGCCTGTGCCAAGGTGGTCAGAAGACCAGCACACTCACTTTTCTCTAGGAGTATGAGTTGCAAACAAAATGCAAATCATTGCCACATAAAAGAAAGCATTATATGCATGACAAATGCAATGACTTGAAAATGGGTGCTCATTAATAATTGCTAAGTTGAATGTTCAATGAATATTAAAATGGGGATGAGGAGAGGTATCTAAGTCTCTTCTAGCTGCTGTAACAAAATACTTTGGACTGGGAAATTTATTAACAACAGAATATTTGGCCCACAGTTCTTGAAGCTGAGAAGTTCAACACACCAGTGATTTGGTGTCTGGTGAGGGTTTTCTGCTTTACTGATGGTGCCTTGTTGCTGTATTCTCACCTGGTGAAAGGGACCAACAGACTCCTTCAACCCTCTTTTAAAAGGACACTAATCAAATTCCTGAAGGTAGAGTCCTTATGACCTAATCACTTCTCATAGATCCCACCTTTAATACTATTGCATTGGAGATTAGGTTTCAATGTGTGAATTGAGAGGTATAAAAATGTTCAGACCATAACAAGAGGTAGGATTCCCTTTCAAGAGCCAGAACTCCACTGGCTGAGCCTTCTCATCTGACTCTGAGTCTTTGCTTACTTTGTTCCTGGGAAGTGTCAAGTATTTGATTGAGAATTAAATTGGAGGTAAATAAGTATACATGGCTCTTCCTCTTCAGGAGGAAAATCTGCTCAGAGGGCCAGTATTTTGTGTTCAATGTGAAAGTCACACTAAGACCCATAGTTATGGGTTGAATTGAGTCCCCCAAAAAGACATATTGAAGTTCTAATATTCAGTAACTCAGAGTATGATTTTATCTGGAAATAAGGTCTCTGCAGATGGAATTGTTCATATGACATCTTAAGGGTAGGCTCTCAATACAATAGGATTGTCATCCTTTTAGAAAGGATATTTGGTAAGGGATATGCACAGATGAACAGGGAGAAGCCATGTGACAACAGAAGGGAAAACTGAAGTAACATAGATATACACCAGGGACTGAGAATGTCATGGCTGGAATCTAAAATATACCCCAAAGGTCATGGGTTTGAACATTTGGTCCTCAGATGGCAGTGCTATCCTGGAAGGTTATAGAACTTTGGAGGTGAGATCTAGCTTTGTGGAAGCAGGTCACTGGGGATAGGTCTTTGGAATTTACCTAGACCAATGTTCCAATCTCTGTTCCTGATCACACTCTCTGTTCCTGACCCTCTGTAATATGAGGTTCTCCACCATCTGCCACCACCACATCTGCCCCACCACCAGTAGAGACTGAAATCCTCTACATGTGAGCCCCTAATAAATCACAGAGCATGTTTCAAATGGAAAGTGACTCTACTAGCAGTGTGCTCTTGCAGTTTTAGCTTCTAAAAATGTGAGATAATAAATTTATGTTGCTATATGCCCTCCAACTTATAGCACCATCAAATTAATACACTCACCAAACCACGGTGGGATCCCCAGCCAATGCAGTCCTGGTGGGTGGGTAGGTAGACTGCACCTGAGTTTGGGCTTTGCAAAGTTTTCTGAGGCTGCAGGAAGAGCTGGAAAGCAATCATTGCAAATAAGCCACTTGGCTATCAGACCTCAATCCATGTCCTCCAAGTTTACTGTTTATAACTTGATATTTTGGCACCCATCTGCCTTTCTAGTTTAAAATGTTAAATTATTTTGATCCCTGGCAGGGTCTGAGGGTAATACTTACTGGGAAGCCTTCAGAAACACAAATTTGGCACAGCTAAATAAGATATATCACAAATCTCCACACCGTGGAAAATCTATTTGGGGACAAAATCTTATTTTTTCAAGAGCACATTTCTTGTCATCATGTAACTTCCCTTAGGTAATTCCACTCATTTTCCTAACATTGCTGAATGAAAAGTTGTTGAAAGAAATGAAGTTACTGAAATCAAGAAGCTGTGGAAATTAAGAATGCTAACCACAACTGGCCTGTAGCCCTACCATTGTGGCATCCGATCCTGTCAGGTCTCAGAAGCTAAGCAGGGTTGGGCCTGGTTAGTACTTGGATAGGAGACCACCTGGGAACACCAGGTACTGTAGGCTTAGGAGGACACAGCAACCCACTCCCAAAAAAACAATCAGCCCTATGAATAGCAGAGAAGCACTGTTGTACAAAGGCACTAGGAGTCGGACACCGGCTCAACAGCACCTAACAACAACAACAACAACAACTGCCATATAACAAGATGAAATCTAATTTTCAGGTTATGTGTGTTATAATTGGCCCTAGGATGGAAAGAACTGAGGTTTTTGTCAATAGGAGTAGACCTGGAGGCCAGATTCAATGCACTGTTAGGACCACAGATACAGGGGCAGCCTTAGGGCAGTAGACACCCTACAATCAACCTAATCCTGCATGTTAAGCTGGGGGTGGGGGCCCTACTACATTTGGATCTGGACTGTCCCCCAAAGGCCCACGTGTTGAATCTTTGTCCTCAGCCCTTAGCTGTGGGTCGCCCCTCCATGCAGCCAGGACCAGGCTAGCTCTTCTTCTCCGACTGGGATCAGGACCCCAGACCAGGGGACTGGCAAGCACAACAGAGTCAAGGACAGCTTCAGGATGCCTTTAGATTAGATTTTATTGTACAACCCCTATAAAAAAAAAATCGGCAGCATACCAGGGGCCCTCCAGTGTCCTCTATGAAGGCCGACTTCTTCTCTGCTGCTGGTCCCCAATGATCTCTGTCTTGGTCCAGCAATGGGGTGGCCTCTGCAATGGCAGGCAGTCTTCTCTCTTAATGTGGCAGTGGTGTGGCCCATCTGCAGTGGAGTGGCAGAACTGCAGAGTGGCAAATGAACTCTGCTGATATAGTCTTTTGGTAACTGCCTCAAAATGGCAATCAACCGATCAGGTGGTGGTGCAAGGGGCTGGGCACAACCAATTAGGAATGACATTCAAATAAAGGGTGAAATCGGATGTCATTTTCTGGCCAATTGGGGATTTTCTTTAGTGGACAATCAGGAGGCAGGGTGAGGGTCAGGAGTAACCAATCAGGTGGCAGGGGGTCTAATAGGGCAGGGGCCATCTTGGCTCACTTGTTATCAAGAAGACCCGGATGTTGGACAAGGGTCATTGGAGGCCATCTTACTCTGGGGCATAGATTTTAGACCTCCAGGTGGGCTAAATAGACCTTATCCCAATCATACTCCCTCTATATCCCCTGAGGTTATCCCATAATATTACCTACACTTAGTACTACTGGGAAGTGGTGGAACTTTTAAGAGGTGGAGACCAGGAGGGGCCCTGAGGTCACTGAAGGTATGCTCTCAAAGAGGACTATGGGACCTTGATCTCCTCTTCTCTCTCCTCTTCCTCATGGGTGTCCCACCCATGAAGGGTACAGCTTTGCTCTTCCACACACTCTTGCCATGACCTGCTATATCACTACAGCACAGAAGTAGTGGGGCCAACCATTTATGGACTGAAACCTCCAAACATGGGAGTTAAAATAAGCCTTTCCTCTTTATAACTTGAAAATCTCAGGTATTTTGTAACAGTAACCAAAAGCTGACTGACACAATCCCAAAAGAAGCAAAGAGTAGAGCTTGTTTTCTGATTATAAATCCAATACTCTCCCCAGTGCACCAAGTTGTTATAGTGAAAATACTTAAATAACTTGCATGGAAAGAAAGTATTTCCATTTATAGGGCAAGTGACTTATTTGCAACGATTGCTTTCCAGCTCTTCCTGCAGCCTCAGGACACTTGGGAAGTGGATCTCTCTGGCTTCCAACCAGCCCAAAGCATGAGGATAGACCAAGCAAGAGATAGCAGGTACTGGCAGCCCAGTCTCTATACTGGTCAGAAACTGGTGGGAAAATGGGAGGACTTCATTTGTGTTCTGCTGACCTTCAAGTCAATATCTACACTTCCAGAAGCATCCTTTTTAGCAAATGGGGAAAAATCATAGCTCACCTCTCTGCTCACAATGACCTGCAGCAGCTCCCCCTCTCTGACTACAGGAACAGAACTTTCTGGCACTTTACATCTGGCTGCTGATTGGGAGACATGTGAGCCACTGGCAAATCTTCTATTAATTTCTAAAAGCTGCACTTCTGCCAACAAAATCACTCTAAAACTTCTAGGGAAGCATAGCAAATGTCCAACCCTACTTTTCTATTTCCATGGTAAATAATTATTTGCATCAAAACATGCACATTTATGTTTCAAATTCAGAGCAGTGTGTAGTTTACATGTCAGCTCAGAACATATATTCTGAGTTTTATATACTTCAGCTTTTAGAAAAATGTATCCTTCCCAGAAAATAATTGCTCACTTTGGGGGAATATTTAGTCTCTTGAAATGGAAAAGCTGCATTTTTAACTACAATAAATGGATTGATTTTGTGTCTTAATTGCTCCCATCATTACCTAAAACCAACAGAGTTCTGGGATAACCAAATGCTTCCTCTAACAAGCCCATGCCCATGGCCCTGAACTGTTAGTCCCTTACAGTATATGAGAGTCCATGACTCATCTTCAAGTGGATCTTACTGAGAAGTAGCACAGGCTTTGAATTCACAAACCTAGAAGTTTGAATCCAGCCTCCACCTGTTGTAAGCTGTTCAATGTGATGTTAAAGCTTTCTGAGTTTCAAATGTTTCATCTCTAAAAGTGCAAATCATAATAGGTATCACCAGGAATTACTGTGAAATTAAATAGCATGTTGGCAGGGTACCCGCCTTCTGTGAGTGAGTCTGCCAAATGTAGCAGCTGTTCACCCAGGTGATGGATCCTTGGGAAATAATCCAGAATGGGGGAGGGACGATAATGATGGTATTGACGATGACAGTAAATGCTTATGTGACATTTAGAATCTGCCAGGCCTCATTCTAAACTCTCAATACATGTTATTTAACTCCATCTCCACAAGGCCCTACAAGGCGTTCTGCACATAATGAAATCAAGACCCAAGGAGGTTAAATCACTTGTCCAAGGTCAAACAGCTAGTAAGCAGCAGAGCTGGGGTGGCCTCCAGTCACACTCACATTTGCACCCTTCACTGCTACACTTGCCCCTTGCAGTGTGATGATAATGAGAAGTCTCTGGCTTCCATCTGCCCCTTATCAAAGTATTTAGCCTCTTGTTTTCCTTTTGATTTGAGAAACATTCTCCCAAAACTCTTCCTGACTTGCCTCTGCTGCTCCCATTGGGCTTAGGAAAACCTTCACAAAGTTCTTATCCATATCAAAAGTGCCCATTGCAACAGAGGTTACCTTTCGTCATTCAAAATAGAACTTCAAATACGATTAATTGAGAAATGCAAATTGAAATGGCAATGACATAGCAGGCCACACTTATTAGAATGGCCAAAATCCAGAACACTGGAAAGACCAAAGGCTGGTGAGGATGTAGAGGGACAGGAATGAAGGAGTGATTGCTGGTGAGAACACAAAACTGGCACAGTTCGACAGCTTCTTACAAAGCTGATCATGTTTTAACATACCAGCTGACAATCTTACTCTTGGATACTTATCCAAAGTAGTTAAAAATGAAAGCCCACACTGCACCTGCATGGGGATATTTTGTAGCACCTTCTTTTCCTAAGTGGAAAATTTAGGAGCAACCATGATGTCCTTTAATATATGAACAGAAAATAAACTGTGCTCTGCTTCTCAACCTTTTCATTAAGACCAAGTATAGAAGCTGTTCTTATCCATTTAAGAAACTGTAGTACTGTGCTAGTAATCTTCCTGTTACTGTAACAAAATACCTGAGATAATAAACTTGTAAAGAGAGAAGGTTTCTTTTGGCTCCTGGCTTCAAGGGCTTAGCTGATGAATGATAGGCCCCATTCCATTTGGGCCTGTGGCAAGGCAGGACATCACAGCCGGAGTTATGGTGGAGGAAAATAACTCATTTTATAACCAAGAAGAAAAAGAAGACAACAAGAAGAAGAAGAGGTCTCACAATCCCCTTCAGGAGCACTGCTCCAGTAACCTAAAATCTTAAAGTTTCTGCCAGGTCTTTTTTTTTTTTTTCCTTTTTTGGAAGTTGAACCCAGGGCCTCATATATACTTTGCAAGTGCTCTACCCCTGGGCTGCATGCAGCCCATTTTTTATGTTGAGACAAGGTCTCACAAAGTTACGTAGACTACTTCCAGCCTCAAATCTGCAATCCTCCTGCCTTTGACTCCCAAGTCCCTGGTATGATAGGCATGTACCATCATGCCCAGCTTTCTACCACTTCTTAATAGCATCACTGTGTGGAACAAGTCCCTCACATATGCGGATGTTTAAGACTAAAACTATACCAGGAACCCAGACAATGGAATGTTATTGAGTGCCCCACTGTAGGGGCTTGTGTGTGGTGATGAGGCTCAAAGCTATGCCACTGGTATTTCAGGTACCAGCAGGGTTACCCATGGTGGACTGGTTTCAGCTGAGCTTCCAGGCTAAGACAGACTAGGGAAGAGACACCGGCTCACCACTCCCAAAACAACTAGCCATTGAAAACCCTATGAATAGCAAAGAAACAGTGTCAGATATAGTGCAGAAAATGACCCCCTCCGCCCCAGTTGGAAAGCACTCAAAAGACTACTGGGGAAGAGTTGCCTCCTTAAAGGAGAGTCTACCGTGATGACGGAAATGGAGTAAAGCCCCAGGGACCTCCATTTGCTGATGTGGCATGACTCAAAATGAGGAGAAACTGTAAATATCCATTAATAATTGGAACATGGAATGTACATACTATGAAACTAGGAAAATTAGAAATCATTAAAAGAGAAAAGGAGCACGTAAACATTGACATTCTAGGCATCAGTGAGCTCAAATGGACCAGCACGGGTCCATTGAGTCAGATTATCATATGGTCTACTATGTTGGGAATGATAAACTAAAGAGAAATGGGGTTGCATTCATCATCAAAAAAGACATTTCAAACATCTGTCCTGAAATACAATGTTGTCAGTGATAGAATAATATCCATATGCTACAAGGAAGGCCAGTTAATATGACTATTATTCAAATTTATGCACCCACCACTAAGGCCACAAATGAAGAAAGGGAAGATTTCTATCAGCTTCTGCAATCTGAAATAGATCAAACATGCAATCAAGACATACTGATAATCACTGGTGACTGGAATGGCAAGGTTGGAAACAAGAAAGCTCAATAGTTGGAAAATATGGTCTTGGTGACAGAAACGAAGCTGGAGATCGCATGATAGAATTTTGTCAGACCAATGACCTTTTCATTGCAAATACATTTTTTCAACAACACAAATGGAGACTATACACATGGACTTCACCAGATGGAACATACTGGAATCAAATTGTCTACATATGTTGAAAGAGACAATGGAAAGCTCTATACAAAATGTCAAAACAAGACTAGGTACTGAATGTGATTCAGACCATCAACTTCTCATATGCAAGTTCAAACTGAAGCTGAAGAGAATTAGAACAAGTATACTAGAGCCATGGTATGACCTTGAGTATATCCCACCTGAGTTCAGAGACCACCTCAAGAATAGGTTTAATTCATTAGACACAAGTAATAGGAGACCAGAAGAGTTGTGGCATGTCATAAAAGATATCATTCAAGAAGGAAGCAAAAAGTTATTAAAAAGACAAGAAAAAAAGAAAAGACCAAATTACATGTCAAAACAGACACTGGAACCTTCCCTTGAACATCGAGCAACTAAAGTAAAAGGAAGACACAATGACGTTAAGGAACTAAACAGAAGATTTCATAAGGCAGCTCGAGAAGACAAAAACAAATATTGTTATGACATGTGCAAAGAGCTGGAGGCAGAAAACCAAAAGGGAAGAACACACTTTGTGTTTCTCAAGCTTAAAGTGAAGCTTAAGTGAAGCTTCTCAAGCTTAAGTGAAGAAAAAATTCAAGCCTCGAGTGGCAGTAATGAAAGATTCTACAGGGAAAATATTAACTGATGCAGGAAACGTCAAAAGAAGATGGAAGGAATACACAGAGTCATTATACAAGAAAGACTTGGTAGATGACCAACCATTCCAAGAGGTAGCATACGAAGAGGAACCAATGGTGTTGAAGGACAAAGTGGAAGCTGCCTTGAAAGAACTGGAGAAACACAAGGCTCCAGGAATTGACGGGATACCAATAGAGATGTTTCAACAAACAGATGCAGCACTGGAGGTGTTAACATGTTTATGCCAACAGATTTGGAAAACAGCTACCTGGCCAACTGACTGGAAGAGATACATATTTGTGCCTATTCCCAAAAAAGGGGATCCAACTGAATGTGTAAACTATCGGACAATATCATTAATACCACACACCAGCAAAATTCTACTAGAGATCATTCAGAAGCAGTATATAGACAGGGAATTACCAGAAAATCAAGCGGGATTCAGAAGAGGGCGGGGAGCCAGGGACATCATTGCTGATGTCAGGTGGATATTAGCTGAAACCAGAGAATATCAGAAAGATGCCTATCTATGTTTTATTGACTATGCAAAAGCATTTGTGTGGATCATAATAAATTATGGATAACACTTCAGAAAATGGGAACACCAGAACACCTAATTGTGCTCATGAGAAATCTGTACGTGAATCAGGAGGCAGTTGTTCAAATAGAACAAGGAAACATTGAGTGGTTTAAAGTTGAGAAAGGTGTGCATCAGGGCTGTATACTTTCACCCTATCTCTTCCATTTATACACTGAGCAAATATTCTGAGAAGCTGGATTTTATGAGGAAGAACATGGCATCAGGATTGCAGGAAGATTCATGAACAACCTGCATTATGCAGATGACACAACTCTGTTTGCTGAAAGTGAAGATCAAAGATCATAGCCTTCAATATGGGTTGTGACTAAACAGCAATAAAACAAAAATCCTTACTACTGGGTCAGCATGCAACTTCACAATAAATGGAGAAAAGATTGAGGTTATCCAAGATTTTGCTTTGCTTGGCTCTATAATCAACACCCGTGGAAGCAGCACTCAAGAAATCAAAAGATGCATTGCTCTAGGAAAAGCTGTGGCAAAAGATCTCTTTAGAGTATTGAAAAGCAAAGATGTCACATTGAAGATGAAGGTGCATCTGACGCATGCCACGGTATTTTCAGTCACATCATATGGTTGTGAAAGCTGGACATTGAACAAGGGAGACAGGAGAAAAAGTGATGCTTTTGAATTGTGGTGCTGGAGATGTCTATTGAATATCCCATGGACTGCCAAAAGAACCAACAAATCTGTCCTAGAAGAACTGCAACCAGAGTGCTCCTTGGAAGCAAGAATGGCCAGACTGCATCTTACATATTTCGGATGTGTAGTCAGGAGAGATCAATCCCTAGAGAAAGACATCATGTTTGGAAGAGTGGCAGGTCAACGCAAAAGAGGAAAACCCTCCACCAGATGGATTGACACAGTGTCTGCAACAATGGGCTTAAACATAAATAAGATCATGTGCCTGGCACAGAATCGGCAAGTATTTCAATTTGCTGTACATAGGGTTTCTATGAGTCAGACTTGACTCGACGGCACCTAACAACAACAACAACATAAAGAAATGAGCTATCACTCAATGAAAAGACATGGAGGAAACAAGTGCATATTACTAAGTAAAAAAACCCAATCTGAAAATGCTACCTATTATATGGTCCCAACTATATAGCTAAAGTTCCCAACCCCTGGGCCACAGTCCATGCCAGTCTGTGGCCACTAGGAAGCCAGCCTGACAGAAGGAGGAAAGCCCCCTAAAAGCAGGCAAAGTTCCATCTGTGTGTAATCCCCTCCCCCTGGGCCCATCCCCAAACCATCCTTGCTCCCCACTACCCTCAGAAACGTTGTCTTCCATGAAACCAGTGCCTGCTGCTGAAAAGCTGGAGGACTGCAGCTCTAGGGCATCTCTGGAAATGGGAAACAATGAAAAGAGTAAAAAGTTTAGCGATTGCCAGGAGGTGGGCCAGGGTGAACAAGCAGAACCCAGAGGATGTGGGGGGCAATGAAAATAATGCAAAGACAGATACACTTCTCAAAACCTATAGAATACTTACCACCCAGAATTAACCCTAATATAAACTATGGACAATGAGTGATTGCTATGTGCTAGTATGGGTTCATCAAATAGAACAGATGTATCAGTCTCATAATTTGCTTGATTGGTGCCATCAAGTCAGGTCTGACTCATAACAACTCTATGTACAACAAAACAAAACACTCTGACACTGTGCCATGCCCAGCACCATGTTAGTGCTTCTCTGCAATTCAGAGAGTTTTCAATGTCTGATAGTTTAGGGGTCGTTTCGTGAGTGGGCTGCCAGGTCCTTCTCCCATTTATGCAGTGCTGAGGATTGAACCCAAGGCACACAGAGCAAACACTAGTAAGGGAGGGTGATCACGGACTTGGAGAAGCTGGGCAGATGGCAGGCAGGGGTATATGAGAAATCTCTATACCTGCCTGTCAATGAAGCTGTAAATCTCAAACTACTTTTTAAAAAATTAAAATCCTGTGCCTGATGCCATGGTGAATGCCTGTAATCCCAAAGACTCAGGAGATGGAGGCAAGAGGATTCCAAGTTCAAAGCCAGAGACAGTATGTGTAACTTAATAAGATCTTGCCTCAAATTTTTAAAAAATTAAATAAAAAAGGAAAAAAGGAGCTAGAGTGCAGCTCTACGGTAGAGCACTTGCAAAAGCACGTGTGAGGTCCTGGTTTAACCCTCCCCAGGACTGATACATAAATAAATACAAAATCCTTAAAAAAATAGTATTAGTTGCAACCTTAAGGTCAATATAATCATAAGTATTTAAAGGCAATATAGTTCATACTGCCTGCAGCCGTAGCCCTGTGGCATCTGATCCCCTCAGATCTCAGAAGCTAAGCAGGGTCAGCCCTGGTTAGTACTTGGATGGGAGATCGCCTAGGAACACCAGGTACTGTAGGCTTGGGAGACAGACTGGCAACCCACTCCCAAAAATCAATCCACCATTGAAAACCCTATGAATAGCAGAGAAGCACTGACAATAGTGTTTTACCTGTTGTATGCAGGGTCACTATGAGTCAGATACCAACTCGACAGCACCTAACAACAACAACATAGTTCATACATGTGAGGCTGAATTCCCAGGTACCTGGGGCTGCACTGTAATCAACAAATCCTTGTCCAACTTTCCTGATTCAAAATTACTTGAACCTTTGTAATTCCTTCATGAGAGAGTTGCTTCATGGATTTTAGTTTCCCCCAGCTTGTAAGGGAGCACTGCTGGATTTCAGATCTCCTGAGCTTGGGTTTAGCTGGTAGCAGGCAGCTGCTTTCCATTCTGATTCTCCCTCCCCCGAACACATACATGGTTAGAGAAGAAAATGAAATTCCAGGGAAGGAAGTACCATGAACTCTTAGCCTCCATGTCCCTGCCATTCTCTTAACTTGGGCATCTACAACTTGAGATCCTTCATGAGCACTTTATTCTTAAAGGCTAGTTCATTTTTAATTTTCCTCTATAGGATTATCATATTCCTGGTGAGGGAGTGAGTCATTTCTTAATCACAGGCCATGTGGCATATAAATATTTTAACATTGCAGTTCATTGTATTTTCATTGTGCTTGTCCTAATGCTTCGAAGGCTAAGAATTAAATGTATTAAATCTGAAATAGAAAAATTGTGACTTCGATTAGTTCCCAAGTAGGATCAGTTTCAATTTTAGATGGAAGCAGCTATTTCACTGGGACCTGAGTGGCACAGATAGCCTCTGAAAGGTTTTTCTAATGACTCCTGGCCCCAAATTAGCAATATCTTCCCAACACACATACACACACACACACACACACACACACACACACACACACGCACATGCGCGACAGATGCACACACATACACCCCAGTTAATGCCTGTCGTTACCTCACTATTTTTTTTTTTTTTTTTTTTTTTTAGCTCTTGAAGTCTTCCTGGCCTTTTAAAACACCACTTAGAGGTATTAAGCCTTATCAGTACCTTGCTTTGTTATCAACCAACACCTTAGTTGACAACCAGCTGAGAGGCAGAGCTGGCCGGGAATGTGACCTTCATAGGTGCTGGACTAGGGCAGGGGAAGAGGCTTGTCAGCAGGGAGAAGGAAAGTGCCCATAAGGCACAGGAACAGCTAGTGCCAACCTGGAGGAGGATGCAGTTGGCCATGCCATTAGGCAGATTTTGCTCAAACTCAGTTTGCTGGAATTGAGCTTCCTGGTGAGAAAGACCCAGGAGCTAAAGGAGGGACGAAAGCTGGTACCTGTTCCTTCTCCAAGTCTCTGCTCAGTCTCAGGCAGACCTGGGTAGAGAAGGGAATCTTTCATCTAAGTAGGATAATATAAACCGTGACCCCCTCACCAAACAAAGGGGTGCTCATACTTCTCAGACTACTTGTATCAATACTAATTAAACCATCAATATTGGCAATGCAGTCATCTATATCATCAACTTAGACCAGTTGCCAATTGTGCGACGTGGCTGGCACATCACATGACATTCTGAGTGCTTTCTGCATGCCATCTAATTTCATCTGCACCATGGCTATGGGAGGAGGTAATGGGCTATGTGTTTCACCATCTTCTGCAGATTAGAACTGAGTTATGAGAAGCAAAGCAATCAGGAACAGCGGCCCACATCTATAATCCCAGCACTTGGGAGGCTGAGACAGTAGATCATGAGTTCAAGGCCTGCCTGGGCTATACAGTGAGGCCCTATCCCAAAAGACAACATGCTATGGTTTGAATATAAAATCGATCCCACTGGCTCATGTTTGAACACTTGGCTCCCCGTTAGTTGTGCTGTTTGGGGAGGCTGTGGAACTGTGGGAGATAGAACTTACCTAGTGGAAGTGGATCACTAGGGGTTGACCTTTGAAGATGATACTTGGCCTCCACTTCCCGGAAGGTCTCTGCTCCTAGGCCACAATGATGTGAAGAGCAGTTCTCTGCTGCCAGCTCCTCAACCACTCCTCCTCCGCCACTATGGACAGACACCCTCTGAAACCATGAGCCAAATAAATCTTTCCTTCCTAAGTTGCTTCCATCAGATATTTTGGTCACAGCAATATACAAACTAATATATAAGAAGAATGGGGGGGGGGAAATAAAGCACTTGCCCAAAAGCATATGTGTAGTAAATGGGAGAAATTGTGCTAAATAGGATTTAAACCAATTAGGACTAAATATGGAGACTTTGATTTTAAACACTGTTCCTGTTTCCTCCCTTACATTTATGAAGTGGTTTTATAAAAGCTATTATTTTACTTACTGTCCAAAACATTCAGAGAAACACAGTGGCTGTGCATGCCATTGTAGAAATTAAAGAACAAGGACATGAAGCTACCAGCCCAGCGTCCTAAGTCAACTGCAGGGAATGACAAACACATGTCTCACAGGACCTGTACAAGGTTTCTAGGATGAAGCAGCCTAGCTTTCTTTTTCTCCCTCCATAACGCAAGTCACGTTTTTATTTGTTTTGGTTTTAGCGTTTCTTCTGCATCCACCATTGAAAATACATCTTCAACAAGGGGACACAGCCATGTGAAGATGTGACCTACTCTGTCTAGTCAGGGACCCAATTCTATGCTTTTGAATATCATTTAGGTAAAACTCATTACGTTATGCCGTTCTAATCGGCACAGACTGAATATGGCGTGGTCACCGTAAGTATTCCGGAGAAAGGCCTCCCACGATCATGCAAGCTCACAACAGCCCCTTGAAGAAGTAGAAGAGAGGGCCCGAGAAGCGGCTGCCAACAAAGCCTTCCAGAAGTTTTAATGAGCAGTCCTAGTTTTTTATTGACTGAAAGGGAAATGAAGTCAAGAGGGAAACGCCAATAAAATTGCAGGTAAGTCAAAGGTTTGTTTCTGTTTCTGCGAATTAGTTCTCACGCGTTTCATTTTACTAGGCTTAATTTTGGTAATGTGTAATTATAACCACAAACCTATCATTAGGCAGTGAGTACTAAAGTCTATTTCCTCATGAACTTGAGAAAGGTCAGAGGTTAATCGGGCCATGCCTAGTTAAACTGTCATAGGCAGAAGGTACTGCTACTCACCTCCACAGAGGGCCTTACAACTTCCACAGAAATAGGGACGGTTCAATGGCTTAGTAAAAAGTAGACATGAGTGTCTTAGTTGTAGAGAAGCCAATCGAATTTTGCCTTAACTGTGCTACATTAAGTAAACTGCTCAAACTTCCTGAAACCTTATGAAAACACAAAAGCCTCTTAGTCTCAGCATCTGGGCCTTCCCAATGTGACCTACCTCCTTGCCCTCACTACAAAGAACAGAAGCAACTGAAATTTACACTCATCATCAATTATACACAATCAGATCTGTCACCAGTCTCCAAAGCCGAATTTTTCTGGGGAAAACACATAACATATATTAACAAAAAGTCCAGAGGGGATTTAGAAGGCAGAGAGAGAGAGAGAGAGCTCCAGAAGGGAGTTTAAAAAGGTCTTATGTGTGGCCACAAATTTGCACTGAGAAGTTAGTTCCGACTTAGCCTTGCTGCCTGGAAATTCCATCAAGTCATCTCAAGAGTCAAAATGAACACCTTGCCTAAAACACAATTATTGATTTCCATTTAGAATTTCAGTGAGACATGGTAAGGATCATCAGTAGACAAGATAAAAAAAAAAAAAAAAAAAA